>CAUYON010048082.1:0-75068 GCA_963573935.1 Arctocebus calabarensis
TGTAGTCCCAGCTACTCGGGAGGCTGAGGCAAGAGAATCGCTTAAGCCCAAGAGCTGGAGGTTGCTGTGAGCAGTGTGACGCCACGGCACTCTACCCAGGGCGATAAAGTGAGACTCTCTCTCTACAAAAAAAAAAAAAAAGAGTTGGAGGTTGCTGTGAGCTGCGATGCCACGGCACTCTACCGAGGGAGACAAAGTGAGACCCTGTCTCAAAAAAAAAAAAAAAACAAGCAACTGGGCAGTGCCTGTGGCTCATTGAGTAGGGTGCCAGCCCCATATACCACAGTGGCAGGTTCAAACCCAGCCTTGGCCGAACTGCAAAAAACAGAAAACTAGCCGGGCGTTGGGGCGGGCGCCTGTAGTCCCAGCTACTCAGGAGGCTGAGGCAAGAAAATCACCTACGCCCAGGAGTTGGAGGTTGCTGTGAGCTGTGACGCTGTTGTACTCTATTGGAGAGCAATAAAGTGAGACTCTGTCTCTACAAAAAAAAAAATACCCACCAACGAAACAGTGTATGTCTCTGACCAGCAATATGCCTGATCATAGGATCTTCTTACCACAAATGTTCTGTCAACGTGGTCACCAGCAATTCTTGTTCAACTCGTCATTAAGATCTCTCCTGACCCAAGTCTCTGATGCTCAACATAGTGATCACTGAATCATCTTCAAAGTCTCTTGATGATCAACATTCCTGTTTTCCAAAGACCTCTGGTCAGTGGTGTCACATCACAAATGTCTCCGACCACCAGATCCCTCTAATCATGGATACTTCTGGTCATCAGCACCTTCCCTTCACCAAGCTCTCCAGTCATTAAATCTGATCACCACTGCCTTCTGTACCCTTGGTTGTCAAGGGCATGAACATCAAATGGTTTCATCACTAATGCTCCTGGTCACCCACAGCCTCAGGCACCCAGGCCTCCATAAATGATTAATGACATATTTGATCAGTGATAATTCTGATCACCGAGCCCTCTGAACACTGCCTCCTGATGGTCAGTGTACGACCAGGCCCCTCTCTGAGATTTTTTGATGACTCCATTGTCCCTAATTACAAGTCATTCTAATCACATACCATAATCACATGGTATCTTTTTTTTGAGACAGAGCCTCAAGCTGTCACCCTGGATAGAGTGCTGTGACATCCACAGCTCACAGCAACCTCCAGTTCCTGGGCTCAAGCGAGTCTCCTGCCTCCGTCTCCCAAGTAGCTGGGACTACAGGCACCCGCCACAACGCCCGGCCATTTTTTGGTTGCAGCCATCATTGCTGTTTGGTGGGCCTGGGCTGGATTCGAACCCGCCAGCTCAGGTGTACGTGGCTGGCGCCTTAGCCCGTTGAGCCACAGGCGCCGAGCCACACGTGGTATCTTTTTCTCTTTTTAGAGACAGAGTCTCACTTTATTGCCCTCAGTAGAGAGCTGTGGCGTCTCAGCTCACAGCACTCCAACTCCTGGGCTCAGGTGATTCTCTTGCCTCAGCCTCCAGAGCAGCTGGGACCACAGGTGCCCACCACAATGCCCAGTCATTTTTTTTGCTGCAGTTTGGCCGGGGTCGGGCCTGAACCTGTCACCCTCGGTATATGGGTCCAGCACCCCACTCACTGAGCCACAGGCACCGCCCATCATATGGTATCTTTTTTTTTTTTTTTTGTAGAAACAGAGTTTCACTTTATCGCCCACAGTAGAGTGTGCAGCATCACACAGCTCACAGCAACCTCCAGCTCCTGGGCTTAGGCGATTCCCTTGCCTCAACCTCCCGAGTAGCTGGGATCACAGGCGCCCGACACAATGCCCGGCTATTTTTTGTTGCTATTTGGCAGAGGCCGGGTTCGACCTGCCACCCTCAGTATATGGGGCCGGCACCCTACTCACTGAGCCACAGGCGCCAACCCCCTGACGGCTATTATTTCTGATTGCCACTGTCCGTATTCCTTGACAGCCATGATGTCCACCTAGCCCAGGAGGTTTTAAAAAATTCTTCCCAGGGCGGTGCCTATGGCTCAAAGGAGTAAGGCACCGGCCCAATGTACTGGAGGTGATGAGGTCAAACCTACCCCCGGCCAAAGAAAAAAAAATTCTTCCCATATCAGACTGCTGGAATTGGTAGGTGCTTTCCTTAGAATTGGGGAGGCCGAGGTCTCCTGCAGGCCGGCAGCTTGTCCAGGGTGCCCCAGTCCATCAGCATAGACTCTGAGGCTGACACCCCTGGTATGCCACCACTAGCCTCTCCATGTCCTTCCCTATAGACACCGAGAAAAGCCAGGAACCAACCTAGGGCTTAGCTGGGCAGGTGTTTCCCTCCCTACTGATGCATAGAAACTCCAGGGCCCCCATGCCTCCTCAACAATTTCCCTCCCTCCCCACAAAGCTCCAGAGTACTCTGGCCTTCTCTCCCCCTACCAGCTATAGCCACAGCGGGCATGCTGGCAGGATGATTGTGTGTTTGTGTGATCATGTACTTGAGTGTGCACATGTGCATGCCTGCTGAACACTTCCTATAAGCCATGCACTGTTGTAGACATGCGGGCCGCATCAGTGAATACAATGAATGAGAATTCCTACCCTCGAGGAGCTTAGAGTCTAGGCATTAAGGATAATAATGACTTTACCTGACCTTGGACAAACCATCCTCCTTGCCTGGTTCAAAGGTCAGAGTCCAAAGGCAGTATCTGGGGTCCACAGTTTAGAGTTGAGGACTATAGCTTAGAACCCAGGAACCAGGAACCACAGCCCCCTGCCCAGAACTCATGAACCTAGGGTTCAAAACAGAGCACAAAGCCTGGACCCTCAAATCCAGAACCTACATCTTAGAGTTCAGAATCCTAAACATCATGAACTCTGAGCCTGGGGCCCAGAGACCAGACCTCAGAATCCAGGTCTCAGGTTGTGGAGCCCAGATCCACATAGCTGTGGGACCCCAAAACCACAGCCTAGAGCTCGGAGCTCAGGGCACATAACTCAGCACCAAGGACTAGGATCTCTGTCCCAGGGCCTAGGAACCCACATCCAGAACCTAGAACTTGTCTCAGCTCCTAAAGAATTAGAACCCAGAGCCCATAACTCAGAATGACCAACAGAAGAGACTCCTCTTGTTACTTCTGTTTCCTGGACTTCCGTCCTTCCTCCTGTCCACCCAGTGCCAGGCACTGTCGTGGGTGCCGAGGGGCAGCAGGAAGCCAGTGGATGAGTGGGTCCCCTCTCCTGGCAATGTCAGCCTAAGAAAGCAGGGGCAGTGTCTTGTCACTGTTGCGTGGCCGCATCTCTCCCTGTTCTGGGTGGGTGCTTTCCCACATGTGTTGGAAAGATTCGTTCATTTACCCCACAAATGTTTATTGATCCCATTTGTTCCTTTTTGGGTGGGGAATGACACACAGAGACTCTTGCTCTGGTGACAAGCTTATGCCACTCACTGCCAGGATATTCTTGGAGGGCAGGGGCTGTTTCTGAGGCCATAGTTGGAGCAGGCAGAGGGTAGGGGGGAGTTGGGAGGTGGAGTGAGGGCCCCACGTTTGAGTCCCAGAAATTCACCTCAGGGCAACAGAACTAGTCTCAGGGGCTGCTGTCTCTTAGCTACTGTTCCCTCCTCCTCTAACACTGACCCCTGCTGCCCAGAGTCACTGTGGCCACATAGCACTCAGGCAGGGCTGGACGTGCAGGCCAGGTGCCACAGTGGCTGCCTTGGGCAGGCTATGGTGGCTTCGATGATCCTGTAGGGCTTGGGGCTAGGATGGCCGGGTGGGGCTGGCCTTTGGTCCATCCATTTCCATCCCAAAGTGGGTGGGGCTGGCTGGATGGCTGGGCCCCTTCCTCCCTTCCTCTTGCTTGGGGACACTTAAAGGCCTGGCTTCTTAACCCCATTTTCTTTTTCTTTCCTTTTCTATTTTTTTTTTTTTTTTTTTGAGACAGAGTCCCCATTATGTTGCCCTCAGTAGAGTGCTGTGGTGCCACAGCTCATAGCAACCTCAAACTTCTGGGCCCAAGTGATTATCTTGCTTCAGCTTCCCAAGTAGCTGGGACCACAGGCACCCGCCACAACGCCCGGCTATTTTGTTGTTGTTGTTGTTGTCACAGTTGTCATTATTGCTTAGTTGGCTCAGACCGGGTTTGAACCCGCCACCCTCAGTGTATGTGGCTGGCACTGTAACCACTGTGCTACGGGTGCCAAGCCCTTAACCCCATTCTCTTTCTTTCTTTTTATTTTTATTTTTTTTGAGACAGAGCCTGAAGCTGTTACCCTGAATAGAGTGCCGTGGCATCACAGCTCACAGCAACCTCCAACTCCTGGGCTCAAGCGAGTGTTCTGCCTCCGCTTCCCAAGTAGCTGGGACTACAGGCACCCACCACATCACCCAGACATTTTTTTGGTTGCAGTGTCATTGTTGTCTGGTGGGCCCGGGCTGGATTCGAACCCACCAGCTCAGGGGTATGTGGCTGGCACCTTAGCCGCTTGAGCCACAGGCGCCGAGCCTTAACCCTATTTTCTATCGGGAGAAACCAAATCCCCTTTGTATTAGTAATTCTTAGGGGTCAGCACTATCCTTCCTCATCATGAGCCTTATATCCTGGTGACCCCGCACTAGGAGAGGGCATGGACGATCTTCCAGGTCCACAGAAGTGGACACTGTCCCAGAGGGAAAATGTTCAAAGGGATGTCAACTATCCTCCTGACAAAGGGACAAACTCACCTGGGCAGCAGGGAAGGCAGCAAACCTCAGATGCACTGTCCCCAAAGTGGGTTATCCTCTGTGAGTTGACCATGTGAGATGATTCAGTCAAAACTCCACTGTTGTGGCAGGCACCTGTAGTCCCAGCTACTCAGGAGACTGAGGCAAGAGAATTGCTTACCCAGGAGTTTGAGGTTGCTGTGAGCTGTGACGCCACAGCACTCTACTGAGGGCAACAGGGTGAGACTCTGTCTCAAAACAAACAAACGAACTCCACTGTTTTTTGTTTTCTTTTTTTAAGGCAAAATGATAAATGATTTCAAACTTTATCCAGGAAAACTAATAAGCAAGACCAGCAGAATAAGTCAGAAAATTAGGAGGAAAAAAGTCCAGAGCTGTGTGTGTGAGAAACACTTTCCAATGTTAAACAAGATTCTATTATCACAATCATTCAAACCATGTGTTTTTTCGGTGAGAATAAACAGATCAATGGCATAGACTTGGGTAAACCCACAGCAGATCCTATTATTTACAAGATAATGGATGCTGAAGGACGTATCCTGAATCAATGCAAAGGAAAGGGTGACTCAATCAAGTGGTGACGGAGTGGCTAGCTAGTTAGCGTCCTGCCTGTCCTGCCAGCAGGCAGGTTCTGTTTGGGCTGCTCAATGTTTTGCAGAATCCCAATGAGCTGCAAATGATTTTAAATTAGGAGAATCATATAAAAATAGGTGACATTTAACAGGCAAATGGGTAAAGGTGTCACCTTTAACAGAAATGTTAAATAACAGCCAGCCAAACCCCTAAATAGGTGTTCCATTTCAGAAATGACCAAATACAGGCAAATTAAACAAGGAGATACCACTTTCTACCTCTCATCTTAGCAAACATAGGAGAGACCGGGCAGGTGTGCAGAAAAGGAACCTGGAAACGGCTTTCATTGGTGGCAGTGACCAAGATTCTGAGAGCCCCCTGGCCCAGCCAACCCTTCAGGTACATCTCACCCAAACAGCATAGGTGAACAAAAAGCAAGGTGCAGAATACATAAGGCAGACCTTGGCTTTGATTTTAAAATACTTGTGTAGGAAAACATCTGGGGGGATGCATACTTAATGAATGGTCGTTGTCAGTTCTGAGAAGTGTGGCATAGACCAGGAGTGGGGAAGAGGGTACTTTTTCCTTTATGAATTTGTGCTGTTGCTTTGATGTGTTATGTACACGTCACTTTTGTAATTTTTTTTTTTTGAGACAGAGTCTCACTCTGTCACCCTGGCTAGAGTGCAGAGGCATCAGCATAGCTCACTGTAACCTCAAACTCCTGGGTTCAAGCCATCCACCTGCCTCAGCTTCCTGAGTAGCTGAGACTACAGGGCCCCACCATGATGCCTAGCTAGCTTTTGTATTATTATTATTTTTTTTTGTAGAGACAGAGTCATACAAAAAAAGACTTTGTCGTACTCAATAGAGTGCCGTGGCATCACACAGCTCACAGCAACCTCCAACTTCTGGGCTTACACAATTCTCTTGCCTCAGCCTCCCAAGTAGCTGGTGCTACAGGCACCCGCCACAACAAATAGTTGCTGCTATTTGGCTGGGGCTGGGTTTGAACCCACCACCCTCGGTATATGGGGCCAGCACTCTACCCACTGGGCCACAGGTGCTGCTGCTTTTCTATTTTTTATAGACAAGGGGCTGGTCTCCAACTCCTGAGCTCAAACAATCACTCCTATTCAGGCGGGTCCTATTCAAACTCCTGAGCTCAAACAATCCTCCACCTAGACCTCCCAGGCCATAGCCCCCAACCCTTCTTCACTCCAAGAAACTTAAGATGCTTGGGGACTCCCTAGCAAACTGTCTGCTCTTTCCCGCCTCCTTCTTCTCCAGAACAAGAGAGCCAATGGGACGCCCCTGGCTGACTAGCAGGTATAATTCATTTCTTTCCTCCTTTCCCTTCACCTCCTCTCAACGCCTCTCTCAGCTGGGGAAACTGAGGCCCAGTGGGAGCAAGAGTAGGGCAAGGGTCTCACACCCTTGAGTGGGGGCAGGACCCACTGGTATACAGGCAACCGGGGAGGGGCCTCGCTGGAGAGGGCAGTTGGCAGCTGCTTCCCTCCACAGCCCCATCCGTCCCCCCATAAACCCACCCCCAGCCTACACAGCTGACTACCCGGGGACTCTGGGAAAATGGTGCCTTTAGCCCCCTCCACACCGCCTCCCTTGCCAGGATGGGCTGTCTGCCCTAGGGATGGGGCTGTGAGGCTGGAGCCAGGTTCCCCAGGTTTTGAGGGGATGCTGGTGGGCCCCTCCTTTTCCTCAGGACTTAGGGATGGAGGGAACTTTTCTACACACACACCCCACCCCACCCACCAGCACTGGCACCATCCCCACCCCCAGATACCCTTCCTCCCCACACACTGCTCCCCTTTCCTCTGCTCCATCCGCCAGCCTCCTCCAGGGCCTCCCAGGCTCTGGGCTCACACCCCCAGGCTCTTCTTTCTGCAAGTGAGACCCACGTAGGCATCTTTCTTAACCTTTTATTTTAATTATGAAATATCTCAGATATCCAAAAACAGCTAACGCTGTAGGAAACACCACAGCACAGCTCAGAACCACACACATCCACTGTCTCACAGCAGCAGTGAGTCAGGAGCCGGGTGTAGCCCAGCCAACTCCTCTGCTCAGGGCCTTGCCAGGCTGCAGCTCCCCGGGGCTGCTTTCTTATCAGAGACTGGACCAGGGAGGGCTCTGCTTCCAAGTCCCTCATCACAGAACTCATTCTTCTTTTCTTTTTTTTTTTTTTTTCAGTATAAGGAGTATATATATATATAATTGTTTTTATTATTAAATCATAGCTGTGTACATTAGTGCAATCAAGGGGGACAATGTGCTGGTCTCATATACAATCTGAACTATTTTCATCAAACTGATTAACATCGCCTTCGTGGCATGTTCTTAGTTATTGTATGAAGACATTTGTATTCTGCATTTAGTAAGGTTCGCCTGTACCCTTCTAAGATGCACCGTAGGTGTGACCCCACCAATTACCTTCCCTCATTCTTATTTTCTTGCAGCTGCGGAATCCTGGGCAGAGCTGCTCCTCCAGAGGCAGGAACAGGCACAGACATGAAGACCCACTGAGAGAAGTCTGGTCACCACCAGGAACCTTATGTGACGAGGTGGGTGAGTCCCATCACTTCTGTTTTTTTTTTTTTTTATATATATATGAAGGTACAAACAATCAAATCACAATATTTGAATTTATTAAGTAGAGTCCCTCTTGTAGTTTTGCCTTGCACCCAAAAGTTTGCCACACACCCCTACATTGTGTCCATTCAGTAGGAACACCCCAAACCCCCTCCCTCATATCCCCTTCCCCCAACTTGAATTGAAATGAGTTCTCCTATGTGGGCATAAATTAGATCGTCTACTGGTTTCATATTAGTATTGAGTACAAAAGATATATTTGCTTCAATATTTGCTTTTCCATTCTTGTGACACTTTACTGAGAAGAATGTGTTTCAACTCCATCCAGATTACTACGAAAGATGTAAAAGCACCATCTTTTTATGACTGAATAGTATTCCAAGTGTACGTATGCCACAGTTTGTTGATGCATTCCAGAGCTGATGGGCACTTAGGTTGTTTCCACATCTTGGTGATTGTAAATTGAGCTGCAATAAACAGTCTAGTGCATATGTCCTTGTGATAAAATTATTTTTTTTCTTCTGTGTAGATGCCTCGTCATGGGATCAAGGGGTCAAATGGGAGATCTAATTTGAGTTATTTGAGCATTCCTCATACTTCTTTCCAAAGAGGCTGTGTTAGTTTGTAGTCCCACCAGCAGTGTAAAAGTGCTTCCCAGTCTCCACATCTGCAGCTTTGAGACTTTGTGATGTGGCCTACTCTCACTGGGGTTAGGTGTTATCTCAGGCTAGTTTTGATTTGCATTTCTCTGATGATTAGGGACGATGAGCGTTTTTCATATATTTGTCAGCATTCATCTGTCTTCCTCAGAAAGGTTCTGTTCATGTCTCTTGCCCGATGATAGATGGGACTGTTTGCTCTTTTTTTGTTGATTAAGTGTTAAGTTCTCTATAGATCCTAGTTATCAAACCTTTGTCAGATTTGTAATATGCAAATATCTTTCCATTCTGAAGGTTGTCTGTTTGCTTTGATTTCTGTATCCTTAGCTGTACAGAAGCTTTTCAGTTTAAGTCCCATTTGTTTATTTTTGTTGTTGTTAGGATTGCCGCTGGAGTATTCTTCACAAAATCTTTCCCCAGCCTGACATCTTCAAGATTTTCCCGTACTTTCCTCTAAGATTTTTCTTGTTTCCTGCCTTAGATTTAAGTCTTTAATCCATTTTTTTTTTTTTGAGACAGAGTCTTAATATGTTGCCCTCAGTAGAGTGCCATGGTGTGGCAGTTCACAGCAACTTCAAACTCTCGGACTTAAGAGATTCTCTTGTCTCAGCCTCCCAGTAGCTGAGGCTACAGGTGCCTGACACAACACCTGGCTATTTTTCGTTATTGTTGTTTAGCAGGCCCTGGCCAGGTTTGAACCCACCAGCCCCAGTGCAGAGGCTGGTGCCCTAACCACTGAGCTACGGGCACTGAGCCTCTTTAATCCATTTTGAATCAATTTATGTCTTTATTTATTTTGCAGTTTCTGGCCGGTGCTGGGTTTGAACTCACCACCTCTGACATATGGGGCCAGCGCCCTACTCCTTTGAGCCACAGGCACTGCCATTGAATCAATTTTTTTAAGTGGTGAGAGGTGCAGGTCCAGTTTCAGTCTTTTATATGTGGTTATCTAGTTCTCCCAGCACCATTTATGGAATAGAGATTCTTTCCCCCGGTTTATGCTTTTGTTGGGCTTACCAAAGTTCAGATGGCTATGAGAGCTTGGATTCATTTCTTGGTTTTCTATTCATTTAAAAATATCTATGTCTTTATTTTGGTGCCAATACCATGCTGTTTTGATCACTGTGAACTTGTAATATAGCCCAAAGTCTGACAGAGTGATGCCTCCAGCTCTGTTTTTATTACTAAGAATTGCTTTGGCTATACGGTTTTTTTTTTATTCCATACGAAACAAAGAACTATTTTTTCCAAATCTTCAAAGTATGATGTTGGTATTTTTTTTTTTTTTTAAGTTTGGCCGAGGCTGGGTTTGAACCCGCCACCTTCGGTATATGGGGCCGGCACCCTACTCACTGAGCCACAGGCACCGCCCAATGATGTTGGTATTTTAATGGGGATTGCATTGAATCTGTAGATTGCTTTGGGAAGTATAGACATTTTAACAATGTTGATTCTTCCCAGCCAAGAATATGGTATATTCTTCCATTTGTTAATGTCTTCTGCTATTTCTTTTCTTAGGATTTCATAATTCTCTTTGCAGAGGTCCTTCACTTCTTTTGTTAGGTATGTTCCAAGGTATTTCATTTTCTTTGATGCTACTGTAAAGGGAATAGTGTCTCCGGTTAGTTTCTCAACTTGGCTGTTGTTGGTATATACAAAGGGTATTGATTTGTGTACATTGATTTTGTATCCTGAGATATTATTGTATTTCTTGATCACTTCCAGGGGTCTTGTGGTTGAGTCTCTAGGGTTTTCTAAGTATAAGATCATATCATCAGAAAAGAGTGAGAGTTTAACTTCATCTGTTTCCATTTGGATGCCCTTTATATCCTCTTGCCTGATTGCATTGGCCAGAACTTCCAGCAATATGTCGAACGGTAGTGCTGATAAAGGACATTCTTGTCTGGTTCCAATTCTAAGTGGAAAAGCTTTTAGTTTTACTCCATTTGATAGGATTTTCGCTGTGGTTTGATGAAGATGGCTTCAATCAGATTAAGAAATGTGCCACTTATTCCTAAATTCTTAAGTGTTCTTGTTAGAAAAGGATGCTGAATTTATCTAATGCTTTTTCTGCATCCATTGTGAGGATCATATGGTCCTTGTTTTTGCTTCTGTTGACATGGTGTATTACATTTATGGATTTGCATATGTTAAAGCAGCCTTGCATTCCTGGAATGAAGCCTACTTGATTGTGATGTGTCTTTTTTTTTTTTTTTTTTAGACAGAGCCTCAAGCTATCAACACCCTTTGTAGAGTGCTATGACATCACAACTCACAGCAACCTCATACTCCTGGGCTTAAGCAATTCTCTTGCCTCAGCCTCCCGAGTAGCTGGGACTACAGGCACCCACCACAATGCCTGGCTATTTTTTGGTTGTAGTTGTCATTGTTTGGCAGGCCCAAGCCAGATCCGAACCCGTTAACTCTGGTGTATGTGGCTGGAGCCTTAGCCACTTGAGCTACAGGCGTCACCTGATGTATCTTTTTTTTTTTTTTTTAGGTGGAACCTGCCTGTGACAAGCCTTTATTATGTTTTCCTTTAAGGCTACAGATATCTACACATAAACAAGGCAATTAACTCTCATAAAAATACCCCCCTACACATAGCCAAGGTGTCCGGTCAGTTCCACAGTGAGCATATGTTGCATCACATTCTATTCCACAGGTGTACTTTGTTTTGAGTCTTCTGGGTTAGGAATAATTTTTTCTGGAAATATTAGCTTCTCACAAACTGCTTCCTTTATTGGTAAATACTGGGATATTTCATTAGGTTCTGTGAACAGAGAAGGTGGAATGTGCATTAAGTTAGAAATTTTGCTCTCTCATGATGTATATTCTTGTAACATGTAGCTCTTATCAGCCTCATGGTAAAGTCTTGTGTCATTCATTCTGATAAGTACTCCAACAATTCTCAAGAAAAACCGCAACAGCAGGAAAAAACTAGAAGGCATTACTCTAATTTTCACACTCAGGGTTGAAACTCCATGATCATGAAGTTCATCCTCAAACAGAAGAACTTCTTCAAAAAACTTAATCTGTTCTCTGGCTTTCAATTTCTCTGTATCTATATGATCTGTTGTAGGTACAACCTTTAACTTAAGAGATTCTCCAAGTAATGTTCCCTTATAATCTGTTGTATAGGTCCAATCGTAGGGTTTAATAACCTCCTTGGAGTGTTCGCCCTCCGTCCTGCTTTCCTGCCATTCTTCAGTACAAGTTACTTTAAGCATTCCTTGATAGTTGTTTACACATCTTAATGCATCTGTAGCATTGAACTCAATCCCAAAGCCAGAGCCATGCTGGATTCTTAAAACATTGTCTCCAAACATCATTTCAGGAAGAGATGGCATATGCAATTCATCGGCTAACCACTGATCTGTGGTCTGTGAATTCATTCTTCAAATCCTCGACACCAAGGGCCTCCTCAGGGCATGTGAAGAGACAATGAACAAACAGGCCTCAGGAAGGAAGAACTCAAGACCTACAAAACGCGGGGTGCTGATCAACCCTGTACAGTCTCTCTGATGCTTTCCTAGTCTCTCTGTTTCCCTTTCCAGTCTGTGCGTCTGCCTTCTCTTTTCCTTTTTTTGCAGAGTAGTTCTTTCTACTTCTTTTTGTGCGTGCCTCCCCTCACCAGCTTCCTAGTAGACATCTTGATAGCATATTCCGTATCTTTTTCTTAATGTGTAATTGTAATCTATTGGCTAAAATCTGGTGAGTATTTTTTCATCTATATTCATTAGTGAAATTGATCTGTAGTTTATAGTTGGATCTTTTCCTGGCTTTGATATCAGGGTGATGTTTTCTTCATAGAACATGTTGGGGAAGATTCCTTCCTTCTCAATGTTTTGGAATCGTTTCTGCAGTATGGGTATAGGCTCTTCTTCGAAGGTTTGATAGAATTCTGGTCTGAAGCCATCTGGTCCAGGGCACATTTTTGTTGGAAGATTTTTTATTATTTCTTTGATCTCAGTGCTTAATATTGGTCTATTCAGGAGATCTATTTCTTCTGGGTTAAGTCTTGAGAGAGGGTGTGATTCCAGGTATTGGTCCATTTCCTCCACATTTCTGGGCATAGAGATTCCTGTAATAGTCAGGGATTATGTCTTATATCTCTGTGATATCTGTTATTTCCCCCTTGAGGAAATTAGAGATTATTAGATTGAGGTTATTAGAGATTTTATTTTTCTGTGTCTAGTTAGTATGTCCAACAGCTTATCAATTTTTTTTTGAAGAACCAACTTTTTGTTTCATTAATTTTCTAAATGATTCTTTTGTTTTCAATTTCATTAATTTCTGACTTACTTTTGGTTATTTACCTTTTTCTGCTAGGTTTAGGATTAGATTGCTCTTCTTTCTCCATTTCCTGAAGATGATTCATTAGGTTGGCGATATGTTCTCTTTCTGTTTTTCAGATATAGGCATCTAATGTGATAAATTTCCATCTCAGGACTGCTTTTGCAGCATCCCACAGGTTTTGGTAACTTGTAGCTTCATTGTTGTTATGTTCAAGGAATTTAACAATTTCCTCCTTTATCTCTTCCTTGATCTAGCTATCATTTGGTGTAAGGTTGTTTATATGCCTTTGTGTGGGGATGACAGTTTTTGTTGGTCAAGTTCCACCTTTACTGCCTACAAGGTATAATTTTAATTCTTTTAATTTTGTCAAAGTTTGATTTGTAACCTAGGATATGATCTATTTTGGAGTATGTTTCCTGGGCTAATGAGAAGAACATATATTCATTTGCATTGGGATGGTGTGTTCTATCACCTTTAAGTCCTTTAATGTCTATTAAGCCCATTTGTTCTAGGGTCATATTTAAGTCCCTTCTATCTTTGTTTAGTCTCTGTTAAAGTGCCCAGATATTATGGTTATGGGATATCATATTGCTAAATCTGGGAGAATTTAAGTTGGGTGCATAAATACTTAGAATTGAAATGTCCTCTTGTGGAATTGTTCCTTTAACCAGAATGAGGTAACCGTCTTTGTCTTTCTTAACACTAGTTGCTTTAAATTGTGACCCCTCCTTTCTTTTGATTTCCATTTGCCTTTAATATTCCAACCCTTCACCCTGAGTCTTGATTTGTCCTTTAGGGTTAGGTGTGTCTCCTGGATACCACATATGGATGGCTTGTGCTCTTTTATACAATCAGCTAGCCTATGTCTCTTCAGTGGGGAATTTAAGCCATTAACATTTATTGAGAGAATTGATAAATGTGATGGAGTACTATCCATCTTATTTTGTGAGAGTCCATTGCTTAATTTTAGCCTGTGCACCATTGTAGAAACTAGGTTTTGTCCATTAGTTTCTGGGCATATGATTGGCTGGTGTTCCATCCTAATGGTCAATATGGAGAATAGGTCTAGGTATTTCCAATGTGGTGAATTTCATCAATATTTGCATATCAATGAAAGATTTGATTTGTCCCTCAATTTTGAAGCTTAGTTTAGCAGAATACAGAATTTTGGGATAAAAATGGTTTTGTTTAAGAAGGTTAAAGGTAGGTTTGGTGCCTGTAGCTCAGCAGTTTAGCGTGCTGGCCACATACACCGGGGCTGGCAGGTTCAAACCCAGCCTGGGCCTGTCAAAATAACAATGACAAATACACCAAAAAATTAGCTGGGCATTGCAGAGGGTGCAAGTAGTCCCAGCTACCTGGGAGGCTGAAGCAAGAGAATCGCTTAAGCCCAGGGGTTTGAGGTTGCTGTGAGCTGTGATGCCACAGTACTCTACCAAGGGTGACATAATGAGACTCTATCTAAAAAAAAAAAAAAGAGAGAGAGAGAAAACAAAGAAGGTTAAAGGTAGATGACCATTCTCTTCTGGCTTGAAAAGTTTCAGTTGAGGTCTGCTGTTACCTTGGTGTATCTGCCACTGTAGGTCAGTTGGTGCTTACTCTTGGCTGCTTGCAGAATTTTCTCTTATGTCTTGACTTTGGACAGATTCATTACAGTATTTTTTGGAGATGCTCTATTTGTGTTGAAATGATCCAGGGTTTGATATCCCTCTAAAAGGAAAATTTTGGAATCTTTAGTGAAACTTGGAAAATTTTTGTTGATGATATCCTCCAGTTGGGACATCCTTCATGTCCCTATAAGGGATCCCTATAATTCATATGTTTGAAGGCTTCCTGAAGTTCCATAATCCTCTGATCAACTTCTGTTTTCTCTCTCTTCTGCCTCTTTAATTACCTGGGTTGGCTCATGAACTTTATCCTCTAGCTCTGTGATTCATTCTTCTCCATGGTCTGTATCCTTTCTATATTCTTCATATCTTTCATCCATTTTTTGGTTTTGTTTTTCCACTTTCTCTCCAATTCCCTTTACTGCCATTACCATCCATATTTTAAGTTCCCTTTCTGTTATTTCTTTTACTTCTTCATGGTGGTTTCTTCCGCAGTAGCTGTCTCGTGGTCTTCTGGGGGGGAGGGTTCTCTGTTTTGGTTTTACATGGTGCCAGAACTTTACTGTTGTCTCCTCCTCATGAGTGTTTTCTTCTTGTTCACTTCCTTCCCCTGCTTTTTCCTTCTCACTGCCTCCTTTCTTTGCCTCCTTTTCACTGCCTCCTTTCTTTGAATCGCCTATCTCAGGGCTTAGGTGTTGAAATGGCCTCTTGATATAAGACCAAAAGGAAGATAAAGGTAAAGAGCAAGCAGTGAGAAAGAAGAGAAAAATAAAGAAAGAAAAATACAAAGTGGGTGAGAGGAAAGAATTGGAGAAAAGGAGAGAAGGACAGACAGAGAGAAAGAGAATGACAGTAGAAATGATGTTGTTCAGCAGGGTTCTATGGCAACACCTGCAACTCCAGGACTTTGAGGTGCTTAGTGGATGGGTCCTTCCATCACTTCTGTTGGTTACATGAAAGTCACCATTCCTGCCTACTCTCCAGGGCACAAATTCCAGGAATTGGAAAAGTGGAGGCAGCTTAAAGTCCCTTAACATCTTCCCCACCCCTACTTAAGAAAACATCACAGATACTATCACAGTTTCCCAATGCCACTGTCCCCTTCCCCCACCCCAGCAAGCAGCCAGGCCTTCATTCTTCCCAGGTGTGTGTTTTTGCACATTTACTACATATGTATAAATCCTAGAGCTATGGATCATATCACCATATCTCATATGGTGTCATAACATTTTTCAGTGACTTCCTCTTTTTGCTTACTGTCACATTTGTGTTACTCACAACAATGCATGAAGTTCTGGTACCCTTTGTTGCCACGGCATTCTCACAGCCACTGTGTAGACACAACATGCTGTATTCGCTCACTCCCCTCATGATGGACATTATACTTGCTGCCTGTTTATTGATATAAATGGTGCAACAGCAAGTGTTTTTGTCTCCATGCCTCATGTGAGTTTCTCTGTGGGACTTGGCTTAGAAGTACAATTACTGAGACAAGGGGCTTCACATAAGATAAGGCCAAAGAATTGTCCCAGTTGGTTGTTCTTGTTTATAGCCCCATCAGAAGGGTATGGGAATTCTAGTTGCTCCACTTCCTTGTCAGCACTCGGTAATGTCAAAGTTTTGCATTTTTACTGATTTGGTGACTAAGAAATGGAATCTTACTTTTGTTGAGGGATCTTTTTAGAACATGTAACCAATTCTGTCCTCCTGCTAATTCAAATCTTCCTGAGGGCTCCCCCGTCCAGGGACTCAATCTACCCTCCTAGGCTGAGCACCCAAGCCCTGCGTGGTGCAACACCTGCCCCTTGCAGCCTCCATGCCCCATAGTCCCCTCATCCTGGCAACAGTCAACTATAGATGCCTACTCTCTCAGTGTCAGGGCTTGGCACATGCTGTTCCCCCTACATGGGACCACTCCCACATCTTACTTTATTAACAAATAAATGACCACCCAGGCACAGTGGCTCACACTTATAATCCCAGCACTTTGAGAGGCTGAGGTGGCCTTGAGGTGAGGTGGAAGATGGGTTGAGGCCAGGAGTTTGAGACTAACCTGGGCAACATAGCAAGAACCTATCTCTAAAAAATAATTTTAAAGTAAGCCAGGTATAGTGACATGTGCCTGTAGTCCCAGGCTACTTAGGAGGCTGAGTTGGGAGGATCACCTGAGCCCAGGAGTTCAAGGTTGTAAGAAGCTATAATCATGACACTGCACTCCAGTCTGGTTGACAGAGTGAGACCCTATCACAATACAATAAAGAGTGAACCAACCAAACAAACAGGTCACTTGTATATTTTAAATATTTACATTGAAAATATCAATGGCTTTGGTGCATTTAAAATACATTGCAATATAAATACGTTTATCAAACTATAATTTCAGGGCTTATAACAAACCTCTCAATGTCAGTGCTATTGATATTTAGGGCTGGATAGTCCTCTGTGGTGGTGGTTGTCCTGGGCACTGTAAAGTGTTCAGCAGCATCCCTGCCCGGCCTCTACCCAGGAGATGCCAGGAGCAACTTCCTCTGTCTTGACAAAATGTCTCCAGTCATTGCCACATGTCCCTGGAGAGGGAGGATTGTCCCTGTTGGGAACCACTGGTTTAAAATAGATGAACTCATCATGCACCCACGACAGTGCGACCAGCAAGTGGGCACAAGTTCACAACCTTGCATTGGACATCCTCTTCCTACCTTGAAGTGTCCCAAGAGCGAGATACTCACTGGGGGAGGACACCTGAGATCTGAATCCAAGACCCATCATCTGAATCCAAGACCCAAGTGTCAAGGTTGACACTACTGGAAACTCCCTCTCCAAGCCTTGCCCAGTGTCCTGCTGCTGAGAAGACTCCCTGGTGCCTCAGCCAGGGGTCATCTCCTTCCAACAGGTGTCTGCTCCCATATCCTGGGGTCAAGAGTTCCCTGTGTGGGAGGATGGGGAGTGATGTAACTGAATTCAACTGCTTCCAGCCCCCATGGAGACCAGTGCAGGGAAGACGTATGATCAGTGGTGCAGGGGCCACCCAGGCCCTTCACAAACTGACCCAGCAAAACCCAGAGTGCACTGGGCTTGAGCAGAGCAGGCCTGGGTCATGCGTCTCCACGGTGGACAGGGGGCTGGCAGGGCCACTCCTGGGGAGACACAGCCGGGCTGTAGGCCTCATCGGGTGCACGTGAGTGTATGTGTGGCTATAGGTACAGGTGTGCACATGCATGCGTGGGTGTGGGGGCAGGGCGCCTGTTCTGACTCCCGTCTGGGAGAGCCCAGCACCTTGCAATCACCATCCTGCTTTATTTCCCCCATGGTCCTGCCTGCTGTGGCCACTGGCGTGCAGCCTCTGTGCCTGGCTGAGTGTGTGGGAAAGCAGTTCAGGAGGTGTGTGGGATAGGTGCTTATCTGCTGGCACAGATGTGTGTGTACGCATGCAGGCCTCGACTCTGGAAGATACCTCAAGTTCTTTGTTCTATACTCTTTCTAGAAAGACCCAGGAAAACCTACAGCCTAGAAGCTGCCAGGGCCCACAGTTGTGAGGAGAGGCTCAGAGCAACTATTGGAATCCAGGCTCACAGCCCTTCCCAGGTTTGCTCCAGGCAGGGTGGATGGGGGAGGGTCCTGGGGTAGGAAGCTGGGGTGAGTTGGAACTCAGAGGGTCCCACAAATGACACCTTTGCTCAGGTGGTGACCCCAGCTGGAGTTAGAGCTGAGCCTCCAGAGACCACACAGGCTGCCACGGGGAAAAGTGTGCCTGGGTGGTGACTGTGAGGAAAGGCTCTGGGGACCCAGTGGGCTCCCATCACCACTGGCTCAGAGGGCTGGGCAGGAAGCCTTACTGGAGATCTGAATGATGTTGGGGAACTGAGATTGTCTTGGCACCTCTGGAGGAGAGAGGCTGCCCCCAGACACCTCCTGAGAAGGGCTGAGAGCTCACCCTCTGCCCAAGCCCTCAGTCCACCGGTCTGCATGTCCCCCTGTCCTCTACCCTCTTTCCCACACCCCAGCCGTCTTCCAGCCACTCACCGGGCCGTCTGTCCGATGTCCGCTTCACGGCCAGGAGGCTGCCAGAGGCTCACGCTCAGTGCCTTCCTGTTTCAGGGTCCTCACGGCAGCCCCTCACTTGGCAGACTCGAGGAGGAGGCTGAGGCACAGCCAGCTGAGTGCCTGCTTCCCCAGGGACACATGGCCTGGGGCGGCCGAGCGGAGTATGAGCTCTGGAGTCTCACTCCAGCTGAATGATCCACTTGTCTGTCCATCCACCCATCCAACCTCGTGGCCGCCCCTTCACTGCCTGTCATTCTGTCCATCCATCCATCCATCCGTGCCTGTCACTCATCCATCCTGGAGATAATGTGGTTAGAGAACCAGGGGCCCCGAGGGGAGAGAAGGCCCCAAACTGCCCATCTGGCTGGGCCACGGGGCGGGGCGGGGGGTAGGGTGTGCTGCCCCAGGCCGGGCAGGGCTGCATGGGGCTGGAGGGAATTAGCCAGTGACTGCCAGGATCATCTAATTAGGAGCTCTAGTGATAAGCAGATAGGATCGGGGGTGATTAGAATCCTTTTAAAAAGCCACTCCATTAATTACAGAGACAGAGAGGGGCCTCTGGCTGCTCAGAATGCCAATTGGCTGCCTAATCGGCTCCATCAGCTTGCTCTGGGGAGGCCTTCCTGGTACTGCTGTGTGACCTTGGGTGTGCCCTGCCCTCTCTGGGCCTCCCTGGGCACTGTTCATTGGTGACCAATATCAACCGGCCCCCTAATGTTCTCTTTCTCTTCCTTGGCTGTGGCTCAGGGGGTTAGCCCTAGGGTGGGCTTGGGACCAGGGACATGGGACATTGGAGGCCAGGAGGCTTGTCTGGCTCTCCAGGGAGGAGGAAGCCCTGGGAGGGAGGGTTTTCACCACCCCATTGTCCTGGGAGGAGGCAGGAAGGTGGCCATGAGCTGGCACTTGTGGCTGTGCGTCTTTCCAGGGCCCTGTGGGGGGGGGAGGGGCACAGCGGCCCTGCTACTCCCCCTGGGCTCCCTGACACCAGTCTGAACATTTAGCAGAAGAGGAAATCGGTCCACACGCTCCCCAGTTCCAAGGTCCTACACCATCCCACCCCTGAAGACCTCTCCACCTTTAGGGTGCCTCTGGCAATGAGGGGTTACAGTCTGCATGTGACGTGCCCAGCTCAGGACCCCACTGAGCAGTCCGTCCCCTGTGCCCTGGGAAAGCCCCGAGCCCAGAGGGTAGTGAGGGGTCTCCAGTCCTGTCTTCACCCAGCCAAGGCGGTGGTCTCAGGTGGTCTCAGGCTGGACGAGCACTGGCCAGAAACTTGCTCCTGAGAAGATAGGGAGGCCAGCACCAGAGGCCAGCACGGCAGGAGGGAAGCACCTGGGGTGGGACACGTCCAGACGATGCGCAGTCTCCCTCATCGTCCCGGGTTCTTTGTCTCTTGACTTCGTTGTAACCACCATGCCACTGTCCTGACTACATTGTCATGGGAACCTCAGCCTTCCTAGCAAAGCCACTGTCACCATCACCAGTATCACCATCACCATAGACACCCATCATCCCTGATCCCTCCTCTGCCATCTCCACCGGCATCCTCACCACCGTCACCAAGCCCACCTCCACCACTGCCGTCACCTTCCCCTGAGCCACTGCCACCCTTGCAAGCACATAGTCATCAACTGTTTCACATGCTGCCTGCACAGCCTGGGGGACCAGCGGTGAGGGAAGCACAAAGCATGATGGCCTCAGTCTGCAGCTCCAAAGTGAGTGTGGCTCTCTAGAGCCCGCCTGGGAGCTGTGGGGATCTTCCTGATGTCCTGGGAAGCCACACAGCAGCCCTGGTACAGTAGATTGGCACAAGTTCGCCCAGAGCTGCTGCAAACCTGCCCACAGCTGGCAACTCTCTTCCATTGTCCAAGTCTCGTGCACTGGCGGACTCCAGCCTGGAACTATGTGGCTGAGGGGATCTGGACCCCCGCCCGGACTGCTCTAGGATGCAAGGAGACCATAGGAGAGGGTGTTGGTAATGCTGAGCAAGCAGTAGAAAATCCAGAATCCCACACACCCGGCCCCATCAGCACTCACCGTCACCCCCACCAGCATGTCCTTCCTACCACTCAGCGCCCTCCACCCCTGCCACCATTTCAACAACTGTCCTCACCACTATCCTCTATTGATATCACAATTTCCCCAGCACCACCACTGGTGTCCGTGGCATCCTCACTGCTCCAAGCAGGGTCGCCGTCACTACCACTTCCTCATCCCTTCCATGGGCGCCTGGCGTGTGTTGCAGAATCGCTCACTCAGCCCTCCCCAGAAGAACGTCACGCTGCTCCAGCTGTTGCCTTGAGACTTACAGAAGCTTCTTGCAGGTGTATCATTCCCCACCCAAGGACACTGGTCCTGACCATTGGACCTGTCAAGATCACTGCACACAGCACTGTGGCAGAAGCTTTAAGAGGCAGCTCCAGTTTCCAGTAGCTCTGCCTGGTCCCTCTGCCTGGTCCCTCTGCCATGACAATGGGACGCTTCAATCCGAGCTGCTCCTTCAGCCTGGGAGGCAGCACGCAGCTGGCCCGAGTTGTCGTAGGCTGCTGGGACGTGGAAGCTGCCACTGTGGCTGAGTGGAACAATTCACAGCTGCCACTACCTCTGCCGCCTTTGTTGTCACCATCGCCATCACCACCACCTCCCGACTCACCTCCACTGTCACCAACACCCCTAGCATCACCTGCTCATTATTCCCATCACCTCTGGTCTGACCGTTACCACAAATTGCTGTCTACACCATAAACATTGCTATTGCCACCACCAGTGTCATCACCACCATGACCAACTCCACTATCGCCAACTTGAAACATCACTGTCTCACTATGACCAAAACCTTCACACTAACACTGCTACCACAATTACCTCTGCTACTTCAATGATGCTGAAGCCATCACCATGGACACTTAACGGTGTCACTGTCTCCACCAGCATCACAGCCAATGACAGCACCGCTCCGGCTATCACCCCCGCTGTGGAGAATTGTGGAGGGCGGGCACCTTTCTCCAGCTCAAACAGGTTCTTTTTTTTTTTTGAGACAGAGCCTCAAGCTGTCACCCTGGATAGAGAGCTGTGGCATCACAGCTCACAGCAACCTCCAAATCCTGGACTCAAGCGAGTCTCTTGCCTCCACCTCCCAAGTAGCTGGGACCACAGGCGCTCGCCACAACGCCCGGCCATTTTTTGGTTGCAGCCATCATTGTTGTTTGGTGGGCCGGGCTGGATTTGAACCCGCCAGCTCAGGTGTACGTGGCTGGTGCCTTAGCCCGCTGAGCCACAGGCGCCGAGCCTCAAACAGGTTCTAACGACAGCAAATAGTGTGACCAAACACAGCACAAAAATTTCTTCTTCCATTCAGATATCTGCCAAGGACGTGTTAGCACGTGTGAGTGGATGGAGGTGGGGCACAGAGGACACTGTGCTCCTGGTGAGGTGCCTGGGGATTTGCAAAGTCTGCTTCCATTCTTGCTGGCATGCGGGATTGGTTAGAATGTGTTGTCCCCTGCCAGGGGCCTGAAACCCAGCTCCAGGGAGTATGAAGGAAAAGAGAATGAGGAAGACGAATAGAAACGAATAAGTCTTTATTCATTAAAGGGGGAGGAGACACGGGGGCAATGAAGGAAGGATTAAGGAGAGACAAAGAAGAGCAAGCACATCTTAGTGAATGAAGAGCTTGTGACACAAATGCCCAGGTTGTCCATGGGCAGGGCTGGCAGGTGGTTTTAGCATGTGCTCCATCTTAGTGGGAGGGAATGAGGCAAAGACAGAAATAGATGTTAATTAGTATCGTTAACTGTGTTTTCTAAATATGATCCAACATCAGAACAAGACTTAAAGAAATATAAATGCCTAGGAACATTTGGTTACCTCACTCGCTTTATTAGTTTTCTAGAGCTGTTACAAAAAATTTTTGCAGACTGGGTGGCTTAATACAATAGAAATTTATTCTCTCACACTTCTGTATGCCAGAGTCTGAAGTGAAAGTGAGGGCACCCTTCTCTGGAAGCCTTGCTTGCTTCTCCCAGCTTCGGGGGCTGTGTGCCCCTCCAATTTGTCACCATTTTCACATCACCTTCTCTGGGTGTTTCTTATAAGGATGGTTGTCATTGGATTTAGGGTCCACACAGACAATCCAGGATGATCTCATTTTAACAACCTTAATTTTCTTTGAGATAGGGTCTTGCTGTGTTGCCCAGGCTGGTCTCAGCTCATGTGATCCTCCTGCCTCAGCCAGGTGCACACCACCATGCCCGGTTTTGACATCCCTAATTTTAATTAACTGTGCAAAAATACTTTTCCCAACTAAGAGCACATTCAGAGGTTCTGGGGATTAGGAAGGAATCATATTTTTTGGAGAGCTACCATTCAACCCATTACACTCACAAATCTATATTTAAGTCTCCATTCTTCTTACCAGAATGGGTAGCATGCTTCTCTTACTTTGCTGTCCACTACAGCCTTAAGACAACCCTATGTCCGAATCTCCCTCCCTCTCACTGACACGCTGTGAGATCTGGAGCATGTTGTTGTATATCTGAGCCTCATTCATCCAAGAAATGTTTACTGATTGCCATTGTGTGCCAGATACTGTCTTAGACTCTGACGAACATCCCTGCCTTCATGAAGTGTACCTCTGACGATCTGATGGGGCACAGGAAGTTCCCACTCCTGTCCCTCTCCCAGCCTGCCTGATTCCCAATTCTGCCTTCTAGCTCCACAGCAGCAATCTGGGCACTGGGCTCAGGGGACAGTTCCCTGGAAGCCCTTGCTCCCTTCCCCTGGCCACTGCCACTGACCTTTAATGCCCACCTGGGCTGGGACCCCATAGCTGATCCTGCCTGTGCTCTTTGACTCCTGAGGGCTCAGTCAGCAGCCCCACAGGCCCATTCTAGGCCCATCATGGCAGCCAGCCTCACTGGCCCCAGCAGGCCCATGTGCCAGAGCTGGGGGAGGGTGGTTGCCCCGCCCTAGGAGCTGATGTCACAAAGGGCCTGGTTCTAGCTCTGGAGGAGGGCCTGCCCTGGCTTGGCCACAGTGGCAGTGGCAGTGTCCCTCCCCTCCCCCCACCCCTCTCAGCAGAGTCCCCACCTGTCCCTGAGAACGGGTACTATGAAAAGGTAAACTCCCGGGCAGACTCTCGCCCGGAGCCAGCAGATTCCAGCGGGGCCCTGCTGAGGGGTCCACACCAGCCGCTGTCTCGACCGCGCCCCTCTGACCCGCCGGGCCCCCGAGCCCGCTTTGCCTTTGCGTCCCACCTCGTCCCACTCACCGCTTGGCATGGCTAACTACTACGAAGTGCTGGGGGTGCAGTCAAGCGCCTCCCCAGAGGACATCAAGAAGGCCTACCGCAAGCTGGCCTTGCGCTGGCACCCCGACAAGAACCCCGACAACAAGGAGGAGGCCGAGAAGAAGTTCAAGCAGGTGTCTGAGGCCTACGAGGTCCTGTCCGACTCCAAGAAGCGCTCCGTGTATGACCGCGCGGGTTGTGACAGCTGGCGGGCTGGAGGGGGGGCCAGCACCCCCTACAACAGCCCCTTTGACACCGGCTACACCTTCCGCAACCCTGAGGACATCTTCCGTGAGTTTTTCGGTGGCCTAGACCCCTTCTCCTTTGACTTCTGGGACACCCCATTCAACAGCGACCGTGGTGGCCGCGGCCATGGCCTGAGGGGGGCCTTCTCGGCCGGCTTCGGCGAGTTCCCGGCCTTCATGGAAGCCTTCTCATCCTTCGATACTCTGGGCCGCAGCGGGGGCAGCCGCACCACCTTCTCGTCCACCTCCTTCGGGGGCTCCGGTTCCGGCAGCTCGGGGTTCAAGTCGGTGATGTCATCCACTGAGATGATCAATGGACACAAGGTCACCACCAAGCGCATCGTGGAGAACGGGCAGGAGCGCGTGGAGGTGGAGGAGGACGGGCAGCTCAAGTCGGTGACCATTAATGGCAAGGAGCAGCTCAAAAGGGTGGACAGCAAGTAAGAGCCGGCCACCCGGGCCCTGCCTTCCTGTTGCTGCCACCACGACACAGGGCCACAGATGTAGGCTGATGAGTTAATAAATGTGCCAAGTGAGTTCATGGAAACCGCTGCCCAGCTTTGTGGGGGGTGGGGAATCTTTGCTGACCCGTGAGCGGCGGCTCTGGCTCCCGTGAACACACAGTAGAGAGTGTGGCTACTGCGCTGTTTTCTCAGGGAAGCCCAGGGCGTCCATTCTGGTGGTTTATTGTCTCTCCCGTGCTTGCCATCTGGGTTGGTAAATGCCACCAATGCCCCTGTGTTCTGCCTCAAATCCAGCCCCGTCCCTGCATCCGCTCCCTAGTGCCAGCCACTGCCATACTCAGGCCTCCCGCTGCAGCTCTCAGCCTCCCCCCACCCCATGTGCACTAATTCTTCACATGGCAGCCATGCCGACCCCAAGGTGTGTCACACTGCTCTAAGCACCTCACCACAGGCCCTGGTGCCTGACCCCTGTCCCCACCCCCTCCTTCTGTTCCTCCACTGCACCAAATTTCCTGCAGCCCCAGAGCCTTTGCACACGCTCCCGGACCAATGCCCGGGACTCGGGGGCCGGGGTGAGGAGGCAGGGCCAAGCATTGCAAAGCCGGAGCTTTCTCCAAGTCAGAGCAAGGCAGGCTCCCTTCAGGGGGAGTGAGCTCCCTGTCATGGGAGGGTGTGAGTGCTGGGGAAGGGAAGGGACTGTGTTCCGGTGACCTGAGAGCCAGTCTTTCAGCCCTTTTCTTTAGAGACAGAGTCTCACTGTGTCACCCTCAGTAGAACGCCGTGGCATCACAGCTCACAGCACCTCTAGCTTTTGGACTTAGGCGATTCTCTTGCCTCAGCCGCCTGAGTAGCTGGGACTACAGGCGCCCGCCGCAATGCCCGGCTATGTTTTTTGTTGTTGTTGCTGCAGTTTGGCTGGGGCCAGGCTGGAACCTGCCACCCTCAGTATATGGGGCCAGCACCTTACTCCGAACCACTTTTAATTTTAATCAGGCACTTTTAATTCAATGTTATTTAAGAAGTACTTATTGAGCGCCTACTGCAGTCAGGCACAGTTCCAGGTACTGGGAATAAGAAAGGGGAGAAAACAGATCCCTTCCCTTTCTTAAAAGCATTCTAGCTGAGGATGGCAGAGGAAAACAAGGGGACAGAATATGGTCCTCAGTAGCCATGAAATCTGGAGTGGAGTCACAGGCAGGTAAGCTGAGGAGGGGGGGTGACTCAAGGGGACAGGCAGAGGACTGTTGAGTCAGGTGGCTCCAGAGGCCCTTCTGAGGAAATGATGTCTATCAGGAGCTGGAATAAAAGTGAGACCTTGGAACATGTGACTATCTGGGGAAAAGCATTCTGGATAGAGGGGACAGCACGTGCAAAGGCCCTGAGCAGGAGCAGGCACAGCCTTTGGAGGAACAGCATAGAAGCTAATGAGGTGTGTACACATAGTCCCGTTTAATGTCCACAACTCTCCCAGGCAGTGTGCATTGACCCGTGTTATCCAAAAGGAGAGAGTCTCCCAGCTGGCAAGTGGTTGAGCCAGAATTTCACCTCAGGTATTGACTCCAAAGGACTTGCATTAAATATAATAATTACGGCTCGGTGCCTGTGGCTCAACAGGCTGAGGCACCAGTCACATACACCTGAGCTGGCAGGTTCGAATCCAGCCCGGCCCGCCAAACAACAATGACGGCTGCAACCAAAAAATGGGCGGGTGTTGTGGCGGGCGCCTGTAGTCCCAGCTACTTGGGAGGCAGAGGCAGGAGACTCACTTGAGCCCAGGAATTGGAGGTTGCTGTGAGCTGTGATGTCACAGCACTCTATCCAGGGTGACAGCTTGAGGCTCTGTCTCAAAAAAAAAAGAAAGAGAACTGACTTTTTCTGGGGTGAAAGGGTACAGCAGAGCAGAAGGAGATTTCTGGAAGCAATAATAGCTCGTGCAAGGCCCTGAGGCATTTTTAAAAGGATGCTGGCATAGCTAGAGTTGAGGAGAAGAGGGGAAGCAGCCCAGCTGAGCTCGGGGATTATAGATTTGTGGCAAGCAAAACGGGACTCACCGGAGGGTCTGCAGTTTGCATGTGGGCAGCTTGAGTCCCTCGCACAGCAGCTGCACCCCGGGGTCCCCCAGCTCATTCAGACTAAGGTCCAGCTCCATCAGGTTCTGGTTCACACTCAGGGTCAAGGCCAGATCTTCACAGGCAGCAGCAGTGAGATGGCAAATCTTTAACCTACACAAAACCCACCGCCCCAGCAAATAATACAGAGTGTTTTCTATATGATCCTAATGTTATCCCCTTATCCCTGATCTTAAAAGTAATGTGTTTTCAGATAAACAATCCAATGAAAAAATGGAAAAGCTTTGAATAGATATTTTTTCCATAGAAGACATACAAATGGCCAACAAACATATGAAAAAATGCTCAAAATCACTAACTGTTAGGGAGACTCAAATGAAAGCCACAATGAGACACTGCCTCACACCCGTTAGTATGGTTGCTATTAACAAAACAAACAGGCACACTCTGGGAGGCTGAGGTGGGTGGATTGCTTGAGCCCAAGAGTTTGAGGTTGCTGTGAGCTATGATGCCATAGCAGTCTATCCTTGGGGACAGCTTGAGACTCTATCTCAAAACAAAAACAAACAAACAAAAAACCCCAGGCCAAGTGTAGAGGCTCACTCCTGTAATACCAGTACTTTGGGAGGCTGAGTTAGAAGCACCATTTGAGGATGGGAGTTTGAGACCAGCCTGGGTAACATACCAAGACTCCATCTACAAAAAAAAAAAATTTAGCCAGAGTGGTTACGAGCCTGTAGTCCCAGCTGCTCTGGAGGCTGAGGTGGGAGGATTGCTTGAGCCCAGGAGCTCAAAGCTACAATAAGTTATGATTGTTTCACTGCACTACCTCAGACTTTGTCTTAACAAAACAAAACAAGGCTCAGGGCTTATAGCTCAGAGGCTGGGGTGCCAGCCACATACACCAAAGCTGGTGGGTTCGAATCCAGCCTAGGCCTGCCAAACAACAATGACAATTACAACAACAACAACAAAAATAGCTGGGCGTTGTGGCGGGCACCTGTAGTCCCCGCTACTTGGGAGGTTGAGGCAAGAGAATCACTTAAATCCAAGAGTTTGAGGTTACTGAGAGCTGTGATGCCACAGCATTCTAACAAGGGTGACATAGTGGGATTCTGTCTCAAAAAACCAAAACAAAACAAAAATAACCAGATAATGACAAGTGTTGACAAAGATGTGGAAAAATTGGAACCCTATGCACCATTGGTTGGAATATAAAATGTTGTAGCTGCTATGAAAAACAATATATCCAATTCTTCTTTTTTTTGAGACAGAGCCTCAAGTTGTTGCCCTGCGTAGAGTGCTGTGGCATCACTGCTCACAGCAACCTCCAATTCCTGGGCTCAAGTGAGTCTCCTGCCTCCACCTCCCAAGTAGCTGGGACTACAGGTGCCCGCCACAACACTTGGCCATTTTTTGGTTGCAGCTGTCATTGTTGTTTGGCGGGCCCGGGCTGGATTCGAACCTGCCAGCTCAGGTGTATGTAGCTGGCGCCTTAGCTCGTTGAGCCACAGGCACCGAGCCAATATATCCAGTTCTTAAAAAATAAAAAAAAATAGAATTACTGTAGATATGATCCAGCATTTCCACTTCTAGACCTATATCCCAAACAATGGTAAGTAGATTTTTTCTTTTTTTAGGAGACAGAGTCTCACTTTGTCACCCTCAGTAGAGTGCTGTGGTGTCACAACTCACAGCAACCTCCAGCTCTTGGGCTTAGTTGATTCTCTTGCCTCAGCCTCCTGAGTAGCTGAGACTACAGGTGCCCACCACAATGCCTGGCTATTTTTTTGTTGCAATTTGGCTGGGGTCGGGTTTAAAGCGCCACCCTTGGAATATGAGGCCTGTGCCCTACCTACTGAGCCACAGGTCCTGGCCTCACCCGTTTTATTTATTCAGAAATCTATTAGTGGGCAATGGGTTTCTACCTTTTTGCTACTGTGAATAATGCATGTCTAAGTATTGGCATACAAATACTAGATGAATTTTAATACTATCATTCAATATGAAGGGACTTGCTGGTTAAGTTGGGCCTGTGAAGAACTCACCACAAGGTCTTCAGTCTGCAGACTGGATGCCTCAAACCCTGACACAGCCACCTCAGGCCCGGGTCCTCCAGAGCATTCCCTGTCAGGTCCAGCTCTACCAGATGTTGGTTGGTGCTGAGTGCAGAAGCGATCTCCTGACAAGCCGCAGACTCCAGCTGACACTTCCTCAACCTTGAGAGGAAAGAGATGTTGAAGCCGGTGCCATCTGCTTTTCTGTGTCCTTATCTCTCATGACTTGGCCTGTTTAATCACCCAACACAAAACTACACGTCACTAAAGCTACAGAGATGAGCACGATTTGGTCATTTGGCAGCAAGGACCAATCTGTCTAATAAGACAAACAATTAAAATCAAGCAAGTAGGCTCGGCGCCTGTGGCTCAACGGGCTAAGGCGCCAGCCACGTACACCTGAGCTGGCGGGTTCGAATCCAGCCCCCAGGCCTGCCAAACAACAATGATGGCTGCAACCAAAAAAATGACCGGGCGTTGTGGCGGGCGCCTATAGTCCCAGCTACTTGGGAGGTAGAGGCAAGAGACTCGCTTGAGCCCAGGAATTGGAGGTTGCTGTGAGCTGTGATGCCACAGCACTCTACCCAGGGCGACAGCTTGAGGCTCTGTCTCAAAAAAAAAAAAAAAAAATCAAGCAATTAGCCGGGCACTGTGGGAGGCAGAGGCGGGAGAATTGCTTGAGCTCAGGAGATCAGGACTTGTCTGGGGGAGAATGAGACCCTGACTCATTAAAAAAGTGAAAAACCTGGGCAGCGCCTGTGGCTCATCAAGTAGGGCGCCGGCCCCATGTACCAAAGGTGGCGGGTTCAAACCCAGCCTCTGCCGAATTGCAAAACAGAAAAATAGCCGGGCATTGTGGTGGGCGCCTGTAGCCCCAGCTACTCGGGAGGCTGAGGCAAGAGAATCACCTAAGCCCAGGAGCTGGAGGTTGCTGTGAGCTGTGTGACGCCACAACACTCTACCGAGAGCGATATCTCTACAAAAGAAAAAAGAAAACCATGCTCACTTTGGCAGCACATATACTAAAGTTGAACAATACAGAAAAGATTAGCATGGCCCTGCCCAAGGATGATATGCATATTGGTGAAGCATCCCACATTATTAAAAAAAAAAAAAAAAACATAGCTGGGCACCATGGTCAGCACCTGTAATCCCAGCAGCTTCTGGAGGCTGTGGCAGCAGGATGCCCACAGCTGGAGTCAGAGGTTCCTGTAATCTATAACCTCATTGTACTCTGCTCAGGACATAGGGTGGGACTCTGTCTGTGTTTTTTTTTTTTTTGCAGTTCAGCTGAGGCCGGCTTTGAACCTACCACCCTCAGTATATGAGGCCAGTACCCTACTCGCTGAGCCACAGGCACCACCCTGTTTTCTTTCTTTTTTTTATAGACACAGTCTCATGTTGTTGCTTTCGGTACAGTGCCATGGTGACATAACTCACAGCAACCTCAAATTCATAGGCTCAAGTGATTCTCTTGCCTCAGTCTCCCAAGTAGCTGGGACTACATGCGCCTGCCACAACACCCAGCTATTTTAATTTTTTTTTTTTTTTTTTTTTGCAGTTTTTGGCTGGGGCTAGGTTTGAACCCACCACCTCTGGCATATGGGGCCAGCACCCTAGTCCTTTGAGCCACTGGTGCCAGCCTCTATTTTATTTTTTGAGACAGTCTTGCTATATCACCCTTGGTAGAGTGCTGTAGCATCACAGCTCACATCAACCTCAAACTCTTGGGTTTAAGCAATTCTCTTGCCTCAGCCTCCCAAGTACCTGAGACTACAGGTGCTTGCCACAACACCCGGTAGTTGTCATTGTTGTTTGGCAGGCCTGGGCTGGATTTTTTTTTTTTTTTTTTTTTTGTAGAGACAGAGCCTCACTTTATTGTCCTTGGTAGAGTGCCGTGGCGTCACACAGCTCACAGCAACCTCCAACTCCTGGACTTAGGCGACTCTCTTGCCTCAGCCTCCCGAGTACCTGGGACTACAGGTGCCCGCCACAATGCCTGGCTATTTTTCTGTTTTGCAGTTCAGCTGAGGCTGGGTTTGAACCTGCCACCTTCGGTATGTGGGGCTGGCGCCTTACTTGATGAGCCACAGGTGCCACCCCCTGGGCTGGTTTTGAAGCTGCCAGCTCTGGTGTATGTGGCTTTCGCCCTAGCTGCTGAGCTACAGGCACTGAGCCCGCCTGTAGCTATTTTTAGAGACAAGGTTTTGCCCTGGATCAGGCTGGTTTTGAACCCATGAGCTCAGGCAATCCACCCACCTCAGCCTCCCAGAGTGCTAGGATTAAAGGCATGAGCCTTAGCTCAAGGCTGGGACTCTGTCTTAACAACAACAACAAAAATCAAGCATTTGGCTTGGCCAGTGGCTAGGGCGTCAGCCACATACAAAAGAGCTGGCCAGTTCAAACCTGGCCCAGGCCAGCTAAACAATGACAACTACCACCACCACCACCAACAACAAAAATAGCAGGGGGTTGTGGCCGGCACCTGTAGTTCCAGCTACTTGGGAGTCTGAGGTAAGAAAATCACTTAAGCCCAAGAGTTTGAGGTTGCTGTGACCTGTGACGCCATGGCATTCTACTGAGGGCGACATAGTGAGACTCTGTCTCACAAAAAAAAAAAAAAAAAAAAAAAATCAAGCACTTAAAATGTAAAATGGGGCTGGGTGCGCAGGCTCAGTGGTTAGGGCTCCGGCCACATGCACCAGGGGCTGGTGGGTTCAAACCTGGCTCGGGCCTGCTAAAAAAAAAAAAAAAAAAAACAGAAACAAAATAGCCAGGCATTGTGGTGGGCGCCTGTAGTCCCAGCTACTAGGGAGGCTAAGGCAAAAGAATCGCTTGAGCCCAGGAGTTTGAGGTTGCTGTAAGCTATGATACCATGGCACTCTACCAAGGGCAACGAAGTAAGACTCTGTCTCAATTTAAAAGAAAAGTACAGAATGGGGTTCACATTTGTAATACCAGCACTCTAGGAGGCCTCGGCAGGTGGATCACTTGAGCTCAGGAGTTCAAGATCAGCCTAGCCTGAGTGAGACCTCCATCTCTAAAAAACAGCTAGCATTGTTGTGGGCACCTGTATTCCCAGCTACTTGGGGTCTGAGGCAAGAGAATCTCTTGAGCCCAAGAGTTTGGGCCAAGTTTGAGCTTCCCAAGTAGCTGGGACTACAGGCGCCTGCCACAATGCCCGGCCATTTATTTGGTTGCAGCCGTCATTGTTGTTTGGTGGGCCCGGGCTGGATTCGAACCCGCCAGCTCAGGTGTACATGGCTGGCGCCTTACCCCGTTGAGCCACAGGCACCGAGCCATTTTTTTTTTTTTTTGGTTTTTTGTAGAGACAGAGTCTCACTTTATCGCCCTCAGTAGAGTGCCATGGCATCACACAGCTCACAGCAACCTCCAACTTCTGGGCTTAGGTGATTGCCTCAGCCTCCTGCTCCTGAGTAGTTGGGACTACAGGCACCCGCCACAAAGCCAGACTATTTTTCTGTTTTTGCAGTTCAGGCGAGGCTGGGTTTGAACCTGCCACCTTCAGTACATGGGGCCTACTCGATGAGCCACAGGTGCCACCCTTCTTTTTTTTTTTTTTTTGTAGAGACAGAGCTTCACTTTATGGCCCTCAGTAGAGTGCCGTGGCATCACACAGCTCACAGCAACCTCCAACTCCTGAGCTTAGGTGATTCTCTTGCCTCAGCCTCCAGAATAGCTGGGACTACAGGTGCCCGCCACAACACCCGGCTATTTTTTTGTTACAGTTTGGCTGGGGCAGGGTTTGAACCCACCACCCTGGGTATATGGGGCCAGCACACTACCGACTGAGCCACAGGCACCGCCCAAGGCTTTTTTTCTTGAGACAGAATCTTACTCAGTTAGATAGAGTAAGACTGGGTAGAGTGCTGTAGTGTAATAGCTCACAGCAATCTCAAACTCCTGGGCTCAAACAATCCAACTGCTTTGGCCTCCAAAAGTGCTAAGATTGCCAGCATAAGCCACTGTGCCTGGTCTCAAGCAAGCTTTTATCAGATTATCATATATTAGGTTTTTTTTTTTTTTTTTTACAGAGTCTCACTTTTTTGCCCTTGGTAAAGTACAACAGCTCACAGCAACTTCAAACTCTTGGGCTTAAGTGATCTCTTGCCTCATCCTCCCAAGTAGCTGGGACTACAGGTACCTGCCACAACACCTGGCTATTTGTTGTCATAGTTGTTGTTGTTATTGTTGTCATTGTTGTTCAGCAGACCCTGGCTGGGTTCAAACCCACTAGCCCCGGTGCATGTGGCTGGTGCCAAAACCACTGATCTACAGGTGCTGAGCCTTTTTTTTTTCTTTTTGAGACAGGATCTCACTCTGGTGCCCTAGGTAGAGTGCTATGGCATAGCTCACAGCAACCTCAATCTCTTAGGCTCAAGCAATCCTCTTGCTTCAGCCTCTTGAGTTGCTGGGACTACTGGCACCTGCCACAACACCTGGCTAGTTTTTCTATTTTTAGTAGAGAGGGAGTTTTGCTCTTCCTCAGGCTTGTTTCGAACCAATGACCTCAAAGGATGCTTTCACCTTGGCCTCCTAGAAGATTATAGGAGTGAGTCACCTCACCTGGCCCAGATGTTAGTTTCATGTGTAATGTGCAGTTGCAATAAGGATAATAATGGCACCTCCCTCATAAGGTATTTATAAGGATCAAATAATTTGCTAAACACAGAGGCGGTAGAATGGGGCTGGGCACTTGAACATGAGCTGCTGTTTATTAGTCCAACCTTGTGGAGGTGTCACCTAACTCAGCTTTGGGATACAGGGTGTGCCGCTGGGGAGGCTCTGGGGGAGCATCCGAGTTGGTTCTCAAAGGCTGAGTAAGTATCACACAGAGGAACAGGGTAAGAGCGGCCCTGCAGGAGGAGACAGCACAAGAAAAGGCTTTTGGATCAGGGAGCTCTGAAGAGTCAGGACAGAGTCAGCAAAGACGGTGTGGGTTCTGGGTGGGGATGCGGCTCCTCTGAAGTACACAGCATCCAGGGCAGGGTCTAAGGCCATGGGTTTCAGGGTAAGCCCTGATTGGCAGGTAGGGATTTGGGGACCCTCAGCATTTGGAGCTATTTCGAGCTTGCCTGGAGCGATCACAGAGACTAAGAACTTGTTCCCGGGGACGAGACTCACTGGACCATCTGCAGCCTGCACTGGGGATCCTGCAGCCCCTCACAAAGCAGTTTCATGCCCGGAAGTCCAAGGCTGTTGCCACTGAGATCCATCCTTATTAGATTCTTATTGGCTGTTAGAGCAGCTGCCAGGTCCCGGCAGGCAGAGCTGGAGACTTGGCACCTCTTCAGCCTAGGTTGGAAAAAAGGACAATGAGCAGGGTCACTTCCTTTTTTGCAGTTTTGTGTATTTTTTTTTCCCTTACCTTTCTCTTGCTCCCTCTTTTAGGCTATACCTATTTTTTCCTCTTTCTAAAATACAAGAAAGGAGATTAGGGTTGCAAAGGACTGTGGGAGGGGGAAGGGAGAGAATACGAACATGGGTTAGGGTTTCTTTCTGGTGTGACAAAAACATTGTGGAATTAGACAAGAGTGATGTCCACAGAACATCATTTAGTATATGTAAATACACTAAAAAATCATTGAATTATACACTTTATTTATTTATTTTTGAGACAGAGCCTCAAGCTGTCACCCTGGAGAGAGTGCCGTGGCATCACAGCTCACAGCAACCTCCAATTCCCAGGCTCAAGTGAGTCTCCTGCCACTGCCTCCCAAGTAGCTGGGACTACAGGCGCCTACCACAATGCCCAGCCATTTTTTGGTTGCAGCCATCATTGCTGTTTGGCAGGCCCAGGCTGGATTCGAACCTGCCAGCTTAGGTGTACATGGCTGGTGCCTTAGCCCATTGAGCCACAGGCGCCGAGCCTAGGTTTTTATTTTTAATAATGTAACTTCAGGCTTGGTGCCTTATAACACAGTGGTTACAGTGCCAGCCACATACACCGAGGCTGGCAGGTTCGAACCCAGCCCGGAGTCAGCTAAATGACAACTGCAACAAAAAATAGCTAGGTGTTGTGGTGGGCACCTGTAGTCCCAGCTACTTGGGAGGCTGAGGCAGAAGAATAGCCTAAGCCCAAGAGTTAGGAGGTTGCTGTGAGGTGTGACACCAGGGTACTCTACCCAGGGTGAGCCTCTAGCGGTGCCTGTGGCTCAGTGAGTAGGGCGCCAGCCCCATATACCAAGGGTGGAGGGTTCAAACCCGGCCCTGGCCAAACTGCAACAAAAAAAATAGCCAGGTGTTGTGGCGGGCACCTGTAGTCCCAGTTACTCGGGAGGCTGAGACAAGAGAATTGCCTAAGCCCAGGAGCTGGAGGTTGCTGTGACCCATGAAGCCATGGTACTCTACCAAGGGTGACAAAGTGAGACTCTGTGTCTAAAAAAAAAAATTAAATACATTACAGAAAATGTGGAAAATACAGAAAGTATAAGAGCTTGTCACCCAGAAAATCATCACCCATCCTCAAATGCTTGTCAAAGTTATCCTTCCACTTCTAGTGAGTCTAAAGGCATTTAGGCTTTTTCCATACACTTATGTACTGTCTAATTTTCCCCTTTGTTTTATGAAGTTGGGAAAATTCTGTTTCCTGAGGACAGTTGCCCATCTTGTTCCGTTGTAGCCACAGCCTCTGGCACAGTGCCCAGCAATGGTGGCTGCTTCATGAACTGATTGATGGACAGGCTGAACAAGTGACGTCTGTTTGTGGAGTCCCATCTTCCTTGGGTCAGTCTCCTGTGCATGACAACATTGACCTTATGGGGCAAGTTTGCCATGCTGCCAGAGGCTACCCCCTCCTATGTGGGGCTTGACCAGGCTGGGAGCAGGGCCCAGGTTTGCTCTGAAGCAGCTCCTTCTCCTCCCCACTCAGTACAGGGAGATCCTGGGATTGAGTGCTGGGATTGAGCCCTAGGTGTGGCTCAGGAGTTAAGCCAGCAGCAGACTGGGGACCAAAGCCCTGCCCAGTGTTTATTTCTGGAAATGGAAAATTTGAGGTGCACTTACTTTACACCCCCAAATCCCTATCAGAACACCTGGTGTGATGGAGGGTCAGGATTCCTGTTGGGGAGAGAAGCATGCAGGGAGACATAGGCCATTTCTATGTTACATGTACAAGAACTTATCCATAAACTTTTATGGGAATGCAGAACCTCTGATTATCTGCCTCTGCTCAAGAACATGAATACTTTTTCCCTTTCAGAGAACTTATTCCCCAAAGCCAAGCTGCTCACATTCAGAGTCCATGACAAGATTATGTTTTTTCTGTAGAACTAGCCCTGAGCTGAAGCTTGAAGAGGTAGGCAGGTGTTGCTGGGGTGGGGTGTACAGGGCTAACGGTGTCAGTCCACACCTGACAGCTTAGCTCCCTGGCAGCACCCACTCTAGTGATGAACTCGTGCTCCTGGCTAGGCTTTCAGGGCCAACAGGACAGGGCCACTTGTCTCATTCATTGTCATGGCTCTGACTCCCAGCATGGTGCCTGGTATCCAGAATTTCCTGGGAAGGTGTGGAGGGGCTCAAAGGCCAAGGTCCACAGTTCAGTGCAGTTTTCCCATGACCTTGGCTAAGATTTCAGCAAGCAAGGTTAAAATGGCACAGTATGGCATGATATTTTCCCAAGGTCACAGCTGCAGAGTTGAAACAAGAGTGATCACTTGGCTTTATTTTGATGTCAGCAAAATCAGGGGCAAGCAGATCCCTTAAGTGACAAAATCCACCACCAGCAGGCCACTGCTTGCTCAGGGAAGGCATGTGTTCACTCGGAGTTAGTGAGCTGTCAGGTGATCCAGCTGCCCTGTTTCAGGAAATGCCCACGACAATGCACAAAGGACACTGAATCAGCTTTTGGGACTCTCTAGTGTATCAACAGTCTTCTATGAGACTTCCATCGTAGATACAGTTGCTTTAATAGGATTACCGCAGAACCAAGAGGATTAAAAGATCCCACCTCCTTGCCAATTTTGTTATCAGAAAGATAGTGATTTTGATACAAAATAGGAACTGCAGAATCACAGGAGTCACAATCCGTATAAGACCATGTGTGAGTACTGACTGCTGAGTGCTACAGACATCTCAGCTCATCCCTCTTCAGCCTCGGGAGACTTGGTCCTTCAAGGGCTGAGCACTGGGCTCAACTAGGTCTCCAGACTCCTGACCAGGACGTGCCAGTCTTTTACACCACTTGATCCTCGTGTCCAGGTCTACCCTGACAGCCCTCAAGGAAACGGGACCAAATATTCCTTTTGCCAACTGAGGGAGCAGCAGAATGACAATGGCTAAAGGCGTGGCCCCTGGGCCCAGACGGTTGGGTTCAGACGCCAGCTGTTCTGCTATTGTGTGTGGAGCCTGCTCCAGTTCCTCAGCATGAGGTCACCTGCTCACCTGCAGAGTAACAGCAGTTAACTGCTGCTTTGTATACTCACAAAGCCACACACTCCCAACCTTCTCCTGCAGGAACTTGTTTAATCAAGACGATAGGCTCTCACTCTAGGAGTGACAGAGATGAATAAATGGAAATATCTGTGCAGTAGGCAGGCAAAAAGCACAGCCTGAATTCAGAAGCAACCAGTGTGTTTGAGAGCGGGACTCCCTCGGTCTGGCTCTCTGCTGTGTCTTCATGGGACTGGGCAACAGCTGGGCACCAGCTACCCCTGTGGAGAAGACCGAAGTCCAGCCTGTGTAGATGCCTGTGCTTCACAGGGGCAGAGCCACAGCCAGTCAGGGGCCTTCTGAGGCAGAGGTCTCTGAGTCCCATGGCATCGGGGACACAGCCCCACCTCCGTTCTGGAGACCCCGGGCCTGCTGGTCCTCCTCTATAAGGTCGGCCACCAGGTTCATGCGGCAGACCCTGAGCGCCTCCACCAGGCAGGCCACCGTCGCCGCCTCCTTCTCTGCCTTCTTCCAGACTCTCAGGGACTCCCTCACCTGTTCCATCAGGTTGCGGGGATATCTCTCCTCAATGCCATCCATCTTGGTGTCAGAGACTTTGAGCTGACGAGCCAGCCTTTTCCAGTCCTTCCCTACATTGTCACATATGATGTCAAATGCTGCACGCAGGTCTGGGATTGGGAAAGAAAGAAAAAAACAGCTTACTGTAAGTTTGAGGAGCTCTTTAGACGACAAGAAACCCTAAAGTCCCTTATAGGCTTTTCAGTGCTGACTTGAGTATTGGTAGAGGACCCCTATGAGGTCCTCTGCGAAGGCTAGTCAGCCACCAGCAAAGGAGATGTCACAGAGTGGCCTCCAATCCTGCCCCAGCCAGGCCCTCAATCCAAGAGGTGTGGCCCACTTAAGACTCTGTTGAGGGGTGGCTCAGCGCCAACTGCTCAAGTGGCTAGGGCGCCAGCCACATATACCAGAGCTGGCAGGTTCGAATCTGGCCTGGGCCTGCCAAACAATGACAACGGCAACCAAGAACTAGCGGGGCATTGTGGCAGGAGCCTGTAGTCCCAGCTACTTGGGAGGCTGAGCCAAGAGAATCGCTTAAGCCCAGGAGTTGGAGGTTGTTATGAGCTATGATGTCACAGCGCTTTACCCAGGGCAACAGCTTGAGGCTCTGTCTCCAGAGAAGAAGAAGAAGAAAAAAAGAAACCTCTATTGAGGGGAACCTGTGGGATGGGCCAGGAGTTGTCAAAAGAAGGAAATGGGGTCACTCCCACATCCCCCCATACTGAAAGATGGTCTCCTCCCCACAAGAGCCATTCACATCAAATCTGGAAAAAGGGTCTTTGCAGATGTTAATGAAGTTACAGATCTTGAGAGGAGCTCCTGGTCCACCTGGGTGTCTTCATATGACACACTCAGAGAGGCCCTATGAAGACAGAGGCCCAAGTCCAGGAATGCCTGGAGCCACCACAAATTGGAAAAGCAGAAAGGATTCTCTCCTAGAGCAGAGAACACGAGGCCCTACTGGCACTCTGCTTTGTCAGATCCCTGGTTTCTAGACTGTGAGAGTAAATTTGTCGTTTTAAGCCACTGAATCTACAGTAACTTAGAAAAGTTTGTGGCTATGGCAGCCACAGAAAACTAGTTCACATTCTGATTTTTGCTTTTAAAGTTGCCCTGACTACCAGTTTTTGATTCCTGGCTAACTCACCTACTGAAGTCACTACTGAGATCAGGTAGCTGGGAACCAGAAAACCATAATAGGCTGTTTCTAGACTGTGGGAAGTGGAAAGGAAAGAGGCATGATCGCATACTGCCTAAAGGGCCCAGCGGTTCTGAGACACTACAGACTGCATGTACTAATTCCTGCAACCCTGCGAGCTGGGCGTTGGTGTTACTATGACCATTTGTACAGATGAGGAAACTGAGGCACAGGGAAGTCAAATGACTTTCCCAAGGACACTCAGCTAGGGAGTGGCAGAGCTGTGATCTGAAACCTGAAGTATTGTGCCAGAGGCCATCTGTACTAAACTGCCTTCATAAAAATACAGAATCAGCCTTTATCGACCTACCCTTACTTGCCATTAACCCTTTGGTGCACTTTTCTCCAACATACAGCAAATATTTACCTCTTTTGGTCATTAAATATACTTGAAAGCCCAATCTTTCTTTTTCTTTTTGAGAGTAGAATGTAGTGAAGTGATCGTAGCTCACTGCTACCTTCAACTCTGCGGCTCAAGTGATCCTTCTACCTGAGCTCCTAAAGTAGCTGGGACTACAGGTGTGTACCACTGTTCCATGAAGGGCTGATATTTAATTTAAATTTTAATTTTTTGTGGAGACAGAATCTCACAATGTTGCTCAGGCTAATCATGAATTTACTCAGCTTCAGAAAGTGCTGGGATTACAATTATGAGCCACTGAGTCCAGCCCCTAACCCAGTTTTCCTATGTTCTGTTTGTTCAGTGCTATTTATGTATTTTTAAAATCTAAACTTAAATGCTTTCAGGCAGAGCCGAATGGCTGATTTGAGGCCAGTTTTAAGCCTGAAAGGGTTGTCCTTGAAGCATTTTCTTTTTTTTTTTTTTAATAATTTTATTGAATCATAATTATGTACATTGGTGCAATCACAGGGCACGATTCATATACATTCAGAAATATTTTGATCATACTGTTACAGAGTCCTTGAAGCATTTTCAAAGTCCCTTCTTCTGGGCTCTGAGAACATAAGGATAAGGCTGAGAAATCCTGTCTCATTTTTACTCCTGGGAGTCAATGCAAGCCACAGGTGAGAAGAGGTGACTCAGAGGCGAGTAGGGAGTCACTTTGTAATGAACTTGATCAAAGAAGCAATGGAGTGGCTAATACCACCACAGTGCACACTGCCTTGGTTCAAGCCTAGCTCTGTTAGTTATTAGCTGTGCATTTCAGCAAGCATTTAACATTTCTGAGCCACATTTCTGTCCTCCTCTACAAAATGGGAACGATGATAGATGTAACAGTGTGTAACTCATAGGGTTATTGTGAAAATTAAATAAGCGCTCAAGATAGTAAGTGGTACATTGCAAGCTCCTGGATAAGAGTTACTGAACCAGGGCGGTGCCTGTAGCTCGGTAGGTAGGGCGCCAGTCCCATATACTGAAGATGGTGGGTTCGAACCCAGCCCTGGCCAAACTGCAACAACCAAAAAACAAACAAACAACAAAAAACATAGCCTGGTGTTGTGGTGGCGCCTGTAGTCTCAGCTACTCAGGAGGCTGAGGCAAGAGAATCGCCTAAGCCCCAGGAGTTGGAGGTTGCTGTGAGCTATGATGCCACTGCACTCTATGGAGGGTGATAAAGTGAAACTCTGTCTCTAAAAGAGTTACTGAACTGATATTATTCTTCAGAAAGTGGTGGAAGGTGTCTTTGGTGAAAGGCATATTAGATAGAAGGGGGATGGTACAGCAGGGTCTCCTAACTGACCCCATTTCTCTGACTCTTTTCCACTTAAAGTTAGCAACGCCCCCCCCCCCCTTTTTTCTTTAAGACTAGTCTTACTCTGTCACCCAGGCTACAGTGCCTTGGTGTTTGCTCACAGCAGCCTCAAGCTCAAGCGCTCTGAGCGACCACGCCCAGCCTGCAACCCTTCTTCAGTAATCTTTGAACTTCCTGGAAACAATGGAGTGGTGGAGAAAATACTGAGGTTGGGGGGTAGGTGTCCAGGCTCTGCAACCTTGGGTAAGTCAATTTTTCTTAATTTTGGCTCTCCCATCTGTAAAGTGGGCATGTCACCCGTGCCCCAGGGCTGATGGGAGAAAACTCATGCAAATCAAATGTGGCAAAGGTTAGGCGCCCGGCAGGCTCGGCACAACTGTTAATGTGCCAACGGCTCCCGCCTCCTCGGCCCTGATCCCGACCCCCACCCCCCCGACGCCCACCTTCCTCTCTGGGCGTGGCCCCGCCCACGGCCCCGGCCTCGAAGTCGTCCAGGCGCCGCAACAGGTCATGGCGGCGCAGGGAGACGAGCAGCTCGCGCAGCAGCTCGGTGCGATCGGGTTCCAAGTCGTTCTGCTCCAAAAGCACCGAGAAGAGATCGAGGCCGCTCTGCACGCGCTCCAGCTTCTTCTTGCCCACGCTCCGGGAGCACAGAAACTTGAGCTCGGTTAGCTCGCTGCTCGACAGGCTGGCCGACACCGAGTGCAGCAGCACCAGGAACGGGTCCATGGCGATGACCGCGGCCTGCGGGCTGGCGGGGCCCTGACCTGGTGCTTTTCGCGCGCCCACCACTCACGGCTCGCCGCCACTATTCGGGTCTTGCCACTAGTTCCCTGACCTGCGGCCCAGCGGTCCCCGACTCTAGTCGCTTCTCTCCCGCATCGGAGGCCTTATTTCCGGAAGTCCGCTGGCGAACTTTTTCGCTTAGTCGCGCGACAGCTCCGGGATCTGCACCTGCGTCCAGAGCGCACTCGTAGCCAGTTCCGCCCGGGCTGGCGGCGCTGCTGGTGAGGGCAGCCTCCGCGCATGCGCCTGGTGGATCCTCTTCCTTTAGGTGGGAACGTGGTAGTCTTGGGGCTCTTGAGAACCCCGCTACGGCTCGGTTCTCAGCGGCTAGGGCGCCCCCCGCCTCTACCGAGCTTGCTCTCCCGCAAAGCGCGGTGCAGCCCTGCTGTGTGCAGGGTCAGTGCGGGGCTGGGAGGGCAGCGGCGGCGCCTGCAGTTCCCAGATAAATCGCATCTGCTAATAGCAGGTGTTATTTATACATTAACATTTACAAATGAACGTGGGACACATGTTCCTTAGTGCCCCCTTTGTGCAGAAAACAGGTTTATTTTGGTTTTAAAGTGCATTTTAAAACCAACATGGGCGGCGCCTGTGGCTCAAAGGAGTAGGACACCGGCCCCACCCGGAGGTGGCGGGTTCAAATCCTGCCCCGGCCAAAACCCGCAGTTTACATGCTAAGTGCATAAGTTAGCATGCTGCAAACAGGAAAAGCGCGTCGTGTGCTAGAGGTTCAGAAAGCCAGGGAAAAGTGCCACCCAGGTGTGAGCAAAGGGTGGAGCCAGAAACTGCAGCAGTGCCAGGTGTGAGGGGCAGGTATGTGGGTAAGAATCTGCCGGCAGAGGGGACAGCGCAGGCGGGGCTGGAGGGTGGAGAGTTTGAGGTTCCAGGAGCAGCGAGACAAATGGTGGGGAGTCGGGAGGTGGACAGAGGGTGCAGACAAGGAGAACCTCGCAGGTTTTACTGCAGTGTGGGGTGATGCCAGCTAAATTACCTTAAAATTTTTTAAAATTGCGGTATAGTCCACATATCATACAGCTTATCCTTTTAAGGTGTACAATTCAGCGGTTTTTAGAATAGTCACAAAGTTTTGCAACCCTCACCACTATATAATTTTAGAACATTTTCATTAGCCCAAGAATTTGCTCCCATCTCCCACTAATCTGCTTTCTGTCTCTACGGATTGGCCCCTTCTGGACACTTCCTATTAATGGAAACGTACCCTATTTGTCCTTTTGTGTCTGGCTTCTTTCATTCAGCTGAATGTTTCAGTTGTCCATCCATGTAGTAACATATTTAAGTATTTCATTACTTTTTATGGTGGAATAACATTCCATTGTATGGATAGGCCACAATTTGTCCATTCTTCAGCAGAGGGACATTTCCTTTGCTTCCTCTTTTTGGCTGTTATGAATAATGAATAGTACTGTTATGAACACTAAGTTAGACTTTTAAGGCATCACTCTGGCTGCTGGTTGGACTCCAGGAGATTGCAAGGGAAGCACTCCGACCACAGGGCAGGCAGTGTGGGAGGAGAAGGGTGAAGCCGTCTTTAGATTTGGAGAATTGAAGATGCTTTGTAAGGTTTGAAGGGTGGGGTGTCTCATGACTGAGCCAGCGGAGGTGTGGGTGGGTATATTTGGGGAGAGGGAAGGGCCTAATGGGGATGTTGAGTGTGAGATGCCCATTAGATGCATGGGGTGAGAGATTAGGTCAGAAGATGTGAATTTGAGCGTGACCTGCGGGTAGCTGGTGTTTAAATCACCCATATTATGAGGTCACTTATGGAGGAGACAGAAAAGATGACAAATGGGTGAGCTTGGGGGTGTCCAAATTTGAGGGGCTGGGGGGATGTGGAAGAGCCTCCAGGAAGTGGGAGTTGAATCAAGGAGCATTAACCCACACTCTCCATCCACCTCACCTCGCTGAAGGTTTTTCTTTTCACTTGCATGTGACGCCTGAGGTGCAGTGTGTCATTCTCCTATATTACTTTGTTTTTTGTCTGTGTTTCTTGCCAGAAGGTAAGCCCTTTGAGGGCAGGAGCTCCAAGTACTCTGAACAGTGGCTTATACTTAACAGGTGCTCAAAAATAATCTTAAATGAATGAATTTTATGCAAGGGATGATTAATTTACATATGCTACCGCAGTTATACCTATGTCTGACCCACTACCTCTAAGTCCGTCGCTTGTGTTTTCATCTTTTTTTTTTTTTTTAAAGCCTGTAATCCTAGCACTCTGGGAGGCCAAGGTGGGTGGATTGCTTGAGCTCAGGAGTTTGAGACCATCCTGACCCAGAGCAAGACCTTGTCTCTAAAATAGTCGGGTGTTGTGTTGGGTGCCTGTAGTCCCAGCTACTAGGGAGGCTGAGGCAAGAGCATTGAGCCCAAGAGTTTGAGGTTGCTGTGAGTATAACTCCATGGCACTCTACTAAGGGTGACAAAGTGAGGATCTGTCTCAAAAAAAAAAAAAGTAAATAAATAAAGAAACAGGGTTTCAGGCTGGAGTACAGTGGCACAATTATAGCTCACTGCAGTCTCAGCCTTGAACTTCTGGGTTCTAATGATCCTCCTGAGTGTCTGGGACTATAGGTGCATACCACCATGCCTGGCTAATTTGTTTATGCCCAGTGTTCACAGGGTCTGTTCATGGTGACAGGGTGGCCAGTCAGGTTCTTGTGTTGTGTCCCTGTACTGGTTCCCTGAGTGACCCTCTGTGGGAGCACAGGATTCTAGAAGTCCCCAAGGACCTCTTGGTGGGAAAAGATGTGGAAGAGGGGGTAAGAACTGACTCCAGCCCTCACATGACACCTCACTGGTGCAGGACACTGGAAGCTGAGCCCAGCTGTGGCCTCAGCTGCTGAGGAAGAATGGAGCCCCCTCAAGCACATTTTCACCCCGTCAAAGCCCCTGTCTCACACCTTCCAGAGCACACAGGGGCCAAATGTCTATCTTGTGTTGAGTCACAGCAGAAGTGCTTTTCTCCCTAGTACTGATTGCATAAAAAGTCACCTCAGCTTCCTCTTCACCCTTGATGGCCTGAGGCCCCTATCCCTGGAGTGGCAGAGTTGAGTGGTGAGTCCCTACCTCATTGTGGAGCCCAGGGGCTGAGGCCCGTCCTCAGCTGGGCCTTCTAGGCCAGACCTCCACCATGGCTCTTGGGACTCTCCCTGTTTATGGGGAGAAACCTCCATCTTGCATCTTCTGGAAGATTCTTCTTGAGACAAGATGGTGTCCAGGCTCCGAGGTTACAGCCTTGAGTAGCGGCTTCGATTCTTGCGAGACCCCATCTCCCCAGGGCAGCCTGCTGAGTGTGCTGGGTAGGAGTCAAGTCCAGCCACCTTCACTTGGAAGCTGTGACCACCCTAGTGCAGGCCAGGAGAGGGGCTGGGCTGCCGAGGTGTGTGGACTCTGCATCCAGCCCGGTGTTTTGGCTGAACCCTGGGAAAGAGGGCATGGGAGTGATGATAAGGGTCGTCTGGTCCCTGAGTTAACCTAGTTAGACTTTGCTTTCTTTTTTTTTTTTGAGACAAGAGTCTCAAGCTGTCACCCTGGATAGAGTGCTATGGCCTCACAGCTCACAGCAACCTCCAATTCCTGGGCTCAAGCGAGTCTCTTGCCTCCGCCTCCCAAGTAGCTGGGACTACAGGCGCCCGCCACAACGCCCAGCCATTTTTGGTTGCAGCTGGCATTGTTTGGCAGGCCCGGGCTGGATTCGAACCCGCCAGCTCAGGTGTATGTGGCTGGCACCTTAACCTGTTGAGCCACAGGCGCCGAGCCAACCTACCTGGACTTTGATAGTTCATGTTTTTTGTTTTTTATTGTGGTAAAATGCCATAACATTTACCGTTTTCACTGGTTTAAGTGAGCAGTTCAGTAGCATTGAATCCTTTCACATCGTTTTACAACCATCACCGCCGTCCCTCTCCAGAACTCTTTTTCATCTTGCAAAATGGAATTCTACCCATTCTTCCAGTCCCCTCCCCCGGCCCCTGGCAACCACCATTCTGTGCCTGTGACTCTCATAACACCGGGGACCTCATGTAAGTAGGATCATGCTGCCAGTGGCTGTTCACTGTCCCATCTTCATCACCGCTCGTCGAGGCGGGGACTGGCTCGGTCTCTGCCCCGCTTATCTGTTGTCTGGAGCAGATGCTGTGCTATCCTGCTCGGGATCAATTACTCTTAGGTGCCTGAGGGCTATTCGTTAGCAGAAGGGAGAGAGAGGAAGACAGTCAAGGGAGAGAACCAGTCTTAATAGGATAGTAAATCTTAGCAGCTTCCTGGAGAGACGCTGGACAGACGCCCTGCAGGCAGGAGAAGCGAAAGAGTCAGAGTCCGTGAAAGAATAGCATGCACGCTCCCGACTGACCGCTCCTGCAGCTTCTTACAGATGTGATCCCGTGGCTATTTGCACCACAAGTGCAGAGACTGCCAAGCACTGATGTTCTCTTCTCGGGGGCTCTTGTGTTGAGAGCCGAATCCCTCCCCCATGCTGTTATCACCAAGGTATTAAATCACAGAGATGTTACCAGTGTTTCTTGGAATTACAGAGTGTTCCGAGCTTAACTCTCCCTTCTCCTCCTTATAAGCTATATGCTTTGCTACCTCATGCAGTATTTGACCTTCTGTGACTGGCTTATTTACTCAGCATAGTGTCCTCAAATGTTCATCCATACTCTGGCAAATGTCAGAGTTTCCTGCCTTCTAAAGGGTGAATTATATTCCACTGTATGGCTGGGTCAGATTGTGTTTATCTGTTTGTCTGGTGGTGGGCACTTGGGTTGCTTCCATTTTTAGCTACTGTAAATGCTGCTGCTGTGAACATGAGTGTACAAATATTTGAATTCCCACTTTCACCTCTCTTAGGTGTATCCCCAGAAGTGTAATTGCTGGGTCATGTGGTCATTCTGTGTTTAAGTTTGAGAAACCGACAAACTATTTCCACAGTGGCTGCACCATTTCCCATTCCTACCGGCAGTGCGCAAGGGTTGGAGAAAATGCCAACTCTTACTACTTTCTGTTTTTGTTAAATAGTAGCCATTCAAATGGGTGTGAGCTGATGTGTCACAGTGGTTCTGAATTGCATTTCCCTCTTTTTATGTGCTTATTGGCCAGTCATACCTTTTCTATTCATGCTCTTTGCCCATTTATTCTTTTTAACACTCATGTAAGGAAGCATTTAGTTGAGGTTTAATGTGAAATCATACAAATAAAACATATAGAAACACAAATCCACATTGAGATATAACACAGATGGCAAAGGACAAGATACAGACAAAGGAAACAGACTGGCAGCCATAGACGGTTGGAACAGTCATGTCTTGTACACTGGAAAAGTCTTTTACAAAATAATCATCTTAGATCAACGGAAGACCAATCCTCGCTGTCCTCCTGCAAGATGGGTTACGTTAGCATGCCCTCCATGGGACAGCGTTTTCTGGTGTCTGTCTTGTGCGAGGCTCACAACGTGGGAACCCCAGACATGGATGTGGTCAGGGTGACACATGGTGAACACAGGAAGTTCACATGGTCAGGGTGAACTTCATGGGCGGCAAGGAAGTTCCCGCTGTTGTCTCCAGTGTCCCCTTTAGCATGGCTGGTAATTGTTTTGGTGATTGCCACCCCCAGAGATGCCATAGCGCTCTGTTGACCACTGTAGCCTGCATATCCCTGTCCATAGTCAGGTCCCAGTTATACCCAGTATAATCACCTTCACCATAGCCATATAGTTTTGATCACCACCCTAGGCACTATTGTAATTTCCATATCCTTGGTCATAATAGTTATTAAATCCTTGGTTCCAGTTTTGGCCCTGACCTTGGCTTTCACCCCTAGGTCCTCCTCATGCCCTGCCTGCAGAACCTCTTTCTCCTTTCTGTTGTTGCTGCTGCCTGTATACTTCTTTGGGCTGTATGATTTTGCAGGTTTTTTTTTTTTTTTTGACCGGGGCTGGGTTTGAACCTGCCACCTCTGGCATATGGGGCCAGCGCCCTTCTCCTTTGAGCCATAGGTACTGCCAGGGTGTGTGATTTTGATTTCACACTTTGCAGAACTAATTTGATGATAATCTGCTTTCTAACAATTTCTTTTCTGGCTCTTTATCTGTGTATGTGATAGAACAAAATCCTCTTCTTTCATTTGTTTTTGTATCCGTGGGAAATTCAATATTTTCAGTCCTCCAAAGGCTCTAAAATATTCTTTATTTTGGTCTTCAGAAGTACCTGGGCTCAATCCTCCCACAAAAATCCTTTTTAGGGGCCCTTTCCCTTTTAAAGCTTTGGCTCTTTTTGTGGGCTGTCAATTTGCCAACCTGTTTGTGTTCTTTCAGTTCCAAAACCTTATCAACACTAGCAGCATCTTTGAAAAGCGCAAGTCCAAATCCTCTTGATCTTCCAGTGACTGGCTCTGTTTTAACTGTGCAGGCCTGCTGATTCTTGCTCATGTTGATCTTGGATCCCTCCATGAATTCCTCTGTGTTCTGTACTGTTCGTGTCCTCCACGGTTGCTGGTGCATGGTCCAGGTCTCGGCAGCAGTGGTGGCCCCTTTGCCCGTTTATGTTCTTTTGTTGTTGATTGGTAGGAATTTTTATGTATTCTGTATAGAAATATCCTATCAGGTACATAATTTGTAAATATTTTCCTCCTGTTTTTTTATGAGCTGCCTTTTTTGCTCTGTTAACAGCATGCTGTGATATCCAAAAGTTCTAAGTTTTGACCAAGTCCAGTTTATGTTTTTTTTTTTTTTTTTTTGCTTCATCAGCCGAAACAGCAGAAGGTATGATTTATTGTATACCGGTTACACTCAGCCACAAGCGAGAACAGAACGAGTCCAGGATGTCAAGTCCAGGGCAAGGGACCAATAGGACTGTTTTGGTGTTAGCAAGGTGGGTCTCTTAGGGGTGAGCTTGGTGATGGGATGGCGATGAGGTCTTAGAGCCGCTGAGAGCCAAGTTCCGGACAGTAGCATGCAGTCCAGCAGCTTGTACTAGCCTCCTTAGCCTCTGGCATCCCATGTTCCTTCTCTCGTGGCCTTCACGAGTGCACAACCGGCCAGTTTACTTGGACCTCTGCCTCATCTTTCTCCTTTTGCGCTTCAGCCTGCACATTCGCTTCTTCCTCCACTTGGCTCTCATGGCGCGGAGGTTTCCAGAAAGATGGCGCTAAGGCTGAGAGCCAGTTTATGGATTTTTATTTCACTTCGCATCGTGCCTTAAAAAGAGAAAGAAAGAGGGCAGCGCCTGTGGCTCAGTGGGCAGGGCGTCAGCCCCAGGTACCGAGGGTGGCTAGTTCAAACCTGGCCCCAGCCAAACAGCAAACAAAAAATAGCCGGATGTTGTGGCAGGTGCCTGTAGTCCCAGCTACTCGGGAGGCTGAGACAAGGGAATCACCTAAGCCCAGGAGTTGGAGGTTGCTGTGAGCTGTGATAGCACAGCGCTCTACTGAGGGTGATAAAGTGAGACCTTGTCTCTAAAAAAAAAAAGGGCGGTGCCTGTGGCTCAGTCAGTAGGGTGCTGGCCCCATATACTGAGGGTGACGGAATCAAACCCAGCCCTGACCGAACTGCAACAACAACAACAAAATAATAAATAAATAAAAGCTAGCGTTTATTTAAAAAAAAAAAGAGAGAGAGGGAGAGAGAGAAAGAAAAATATCATGTACAAGTTTGATGGAAGTAAATTCATGTTTTATTTGTGAGGACAATGATCAGAATTCCTTTGTTTTTCTTGTAGTTTCTTAATGTCATTCACATTTCTCTCTCTTTTTCTGTTTGTTTTGGTCTTTTTCATTAATATTGAAGGCTTTCCTCAATATGTGAGAATACTTAGCTTTCCTTGGGGGTAGTTTTTTTTCCAGAGAGAGAGACTCCTTCCTGAGAGGCAGGGGGTATTTACTAGATAGAACGACATCCCCCAAGATGGCCAGGTCCTAACCCCCCAGACCTGTGACCATGTTCATTTACAAGGTAGAAGAATGGGCAGAGGTGGTGAAAAATAACTACTCTCAGATGGAGAGATTATCTTGGTCTATCTCGGAAGACCCCCATCTAGTCATGAGTCCTCATTATCAGAAGACAAGAGAGATGGCCCAGGAAAGGGACCCAGCAGCCATCACTAGCTTGGAAGAAGGGCCTAGGAAGGCGATGAGTGGGTTATTCCCTGGAGCTTCCAGAAACCTTACTTTTAGCTCAATGAGGTCTGTGTTAGCTCTCTGACCGGTAGAACCATAAGGTAATAAATTTGTGTGGATAAAGCCACTGAATTTGTGGTCCTTTGCCAAGCCAGGTGCAGGCCCAAGTGCAGCTCCCTGAGGGCAGCCAGCAGGGGGCAGAAGCCACCAACAAGCAAACCCAGGTGGACCGAGTTCTACCAGAAGTCAGGGTGTCGGTTTGGGGTGGCTGCCGGGGGATAACAGGACTCTTCCAAGGTACAGGTGGCAAGTGTTCTTGAGTCTTGGATACAGGGGTGTGTATTTTTTGTTGAAGTTGTCTGTGTGCTTATGATGGGTGCAATTTTCTATATGTTAGATGTTAATCAAAGTGTGTGTGTGTGTATATACATAAGGGGATGAGTGGGGGAGGGAGAGGGAGAGAAAGGGGGAGGGAGATAATGTGATAACGGAAATGATGAATCTCTGGCAAAGCTGAGCAAACCAGACCTCATTCTCTGCAAGGTTACAGAGCCTTGCCCTGTGGTTGGGTCTCAGCAGATCCCTGGCAGGGGCAGCACACACCATGCCAGGCAGAGATGCTCAGGCTGGTCCCAAGTCAGTATTTCCAGGAATAAGCTGCATGTTTGCTAGGAGCCAGAAGACCATGTGAGCGAGCTGGGTACACCGCTTGCTGTACCTTCCATAACCTCCTGACCTCTCTCATTAACACCCCTGCTGGGCCAACTCGAGATCCACTCAGCTCACAGGCAGAAATGCCCAGCTGTCAGTCCATCCATCCACACACTCATTTGAATATCCTGCTAGCCACCCATCCATGTATCCATCCAAATGTCCACTCTCATCCCCCTATCACCCATTCCTCACTTGCTCATTCATTCATTCACTAATTCATTCATTCATTCATCACTCTGGGGCCTCCTCTGTGCCTGGCTCTGTGCCAGGTGCTCCAGCCTGTTTGCTGGCAAGTGTAAGTACTTTGCCTTTAAAAACTTGACAGATAAGTGAGCATCACCTAATGTGTGAGGACACATGTCACCTGTGGTAGGGGACAAGGGGTACAAGAGTGGGGACCTGTAGATGAATGTATGGGTTGGGGATGGGGGTGCCCTGGAGCAGGGGTGCTGAGTCCAGCCTTAGGGTCGGGACAACCCTGTCCCAGGTGTGTACCATGGCCAAGCTCTGTCCCAGGGAATCTCACAGTTGGACCCAGGTCTGCGTACAGGAACCTTGGCCTGAGGCTTGTCTAGCAATGCCAGTGACTGCAGGGCCCTGGGCTCAGCTGCCCCACAGCCAGTGGGAGGCTCTTTGGGAGGGTGGGGCTGGGTTGGAAGGGTAGGGGGCACCAGAGAGCACAGCAGGTGCCACTTGGCTCCAGCTGATGGGAATGTGGGATTCAGCCAAATGGCTGTGCATTGGCTGTTGAGATTTTACAAGAGAAAGGGCAAAGTTGGACTTTTAAATATAGACATTCCTGGTTTTTAATAAATACTGAAGCTAGCAGAGGTGGTCTCAAGCTGTATGCTAACTGTGCCGCCACAGTTGGAGAAGAGCAGAGTCCCACGGCTGCAGGTCTCAGTGGTTCAGCTGGCAGGAGTGCTCACAGCTCTGGGCCACCTGTGTGTTTCCCTTCCGCGCTACACTGGGAGCCAGTAGCAGAAACCTTCCTGTGCCAGGCACCCAGTGGTCACGGGCCGAGGGCTGGTATAGCCATCTCACTGAATGGCCACGATGGCGTCCTGAGCCTCCCATGCCCATCTGTGAAATAGTAGCACTCGCTGTCTGGGGAAAGGTGTTTGTGGCGATAGAGTTTTTCTCCACCCACCACTAGCACCCTTAGACAAAAGCCCTCGTCTGAGCTCCGCTATCACACGCCTGGATTTCTGCAACATCCTCTCCTCTGATGCCCCATTCTGCTTCAGTCCCCCCTTCCCCACGCACACACATCTGCTGGGACTTCGGATGTAAGTCAGATCCCGTCACTGGCTTCACTGGCACCGTCTAGGCTGTCCATGATGCTTCCCACCAAGTTCAGCTCCATGCAGCTCTGTGACCTCTGTCCTGCTGCCTCTTCAGCCTCCGCTGCCAGCCGCACCCAGCACTCACTTCTGCCCACACGTCCTGTTCTGTGCTTCTGGCTCCTCATCGCTTAGATCTCAAGGGCTCCCTGACCAACATGGCCATTCTCAGCTGGTCATACCCCTGTTCCCTCTGAAGTCATCTGATTGTGGAGTGCATTTTCTGGTTCAGCGTTTGACTTCCTTTACAAGAACATCATCTCTGCGGAAAGAGGCTGCGTCTGTTTTGTTCACCGCTGTCTTCCTGGGGCCTGACATGTAGTAGTTCAGCAAATGCTTCTTGAATGTTCCGTGAAGACCTATGTCTGAGGTCTGGGTTCCAGACTCGGGCTTAGGTGCTAAAGAGCACTGTGATCTTGGTTAAGAGCCTGGTCCTCGCCTGTCAATGTGAATGAAGACCCCTACTTTGTGCTCTCCTGGGCTCTGCAAGGGCCCATGGAGACAAGAGGGCGGAAGGGAGGGAGTTCTGAGGGGCAGATGGGGTGCCGTCCCCGGCTCCGCCCCCCGCCGGCCCTCCTTACAGGGCGTCGCTGCCGAGCGCCAGCACAAGGGGGCGCCCGAGGCCTGCCGCTGGTCCGGCGAGGCTCCACGGTCGTGGAGGAGTAGGGAAGTGACAGTGCCTCCTAAAGAGACCAGCTCCAGCCAACCAGATGAAACGACTTACTGCTTTGCGGACGTTTGGTGTTAAAAATATCCTTTCTTTTACACTGTGGATAGTGATTATAGATGGTGTTTTTTTTGTTGTTGTTAAATGACCCCACTTGCTCAAATGAAAACTCTGGCAACCCAATGTTGGTCCTCAAAAGGTTCTGAAGAAATTTTAGGTCCTTGAAATCCCGAATACTAGTCCGTTGAGTTGGGGACTAGGGGCCAGGACTTGGGGGTTGTGGAAGATCCTGAGTGGAAAGTGTGAGCACGACCCCCCCATCCCAACGCATACCCGACAGTACATAGCACACAGGTGTGTGTACACACTCATAAGCATATGTGTACACAAGTGAAGGCAAACACATACGTGCTCACTGTGTGAACGCAGACCATGCAAACACGCAAACGTGCACACACAAGCACGCACCATGTGCACACATGCACACACATATACAAACATACGCATACGTGTACATGCACACAAGCAAATGCAAACACATGCGTGTACACAGGGGCAGTGTGCACAGACACATGTGCACAGATATATGCGTATATGCCTGTGCTCAAGCATGTGCACACAGCAAATGTAATACAATGCAAAGTACACACCTATAAGCACACGTATGTGAATGCACAAATGCACATATGTGTATGTGTGCATGTTCTTGCACACCCTCAGAAAAAGATGAAGTCCCAGAAACATCTAGAATAATTCACATGTCTAGCACCAAAGAAATGGATGCCTGTCAGTCACTCCTGAATTTGCGGTGTCAACCATGGGACTTTGGGGTCAGCCTCTGAGTTCCTTAAGGCAAAGGTCACACAGGCAGCATTCAATTGAGAAAAGCATCATGTATTCAAATTTATTTAGATGAATGTTCAACCCAGTCCCCTGTGGACTTGTGCACATTCACTTTTTAAAAAATGTTTCCATAAAAGGATTTTTGGTAATCACCTAATTTTAATACAATATTTATATACAAAACCCCATTTCAAACTACTTCTTGTACAAGAGAAAATAGAAGCATCAGATTGTACGATGTTAGCAAATAATGAAAACCTATGACTCTTATGGACTCGGATCACAGCTGATTATGGGAATGTCAACATCATACCAAGGATATGTTCAAGACAAATATGTTTGTTTTTTTCTTCCCACCTTTGATGAAACATTTCTCTTTATGTTTCTCTTGGTGCTTGACAAATTTCAGATAATTGGTTAGTATAATTGCTGCAAATTTAGATTGCTCATATCATTTATGAGACTTGTTTTTACAAGCTTTTGGAATAATTGTCCAACAGTGACATTCCTGTGAGTAAAAATATAGAGAAGTATTATCAAAATAGAAGCCTTTATTCATAAAAATCTTTGGTAGTAACAGTATTTTAAATTCCTCTCAATAATATTTGGTTAACTAATAAACACCTTCCACCTTTGAGCTACAGAAAAAAAAGTCCTGAAATCTACCAAATAATTGATTAAACAAAAACCCAATAAATATTCTGAAGCTCTGAATGACCCCCCCCCCAAAGCCTAAAGACATTTAAAACCCTTAAGCCATCTTTAGAGATGTTGCCGAGGTAATCTCTCCCTGCCCATTTTCTCATCAACCTGCTTTTATCACATAACAAAGATGAACAACTCTGAGGTCAGCTCCATGTGACAGGGGCAGGTGTGTGGCTAACAGTAGGGCCTGCAAGGGACACATGCCAAGGGTTACATATAGGATCAGGGACATCTGGACCCACCTAGTACTCCAAGAGTAAATCAGACACCCCACATACCTCATGAGGACAGGGACAGGGTACTTCTCTCTGACCAAGGTGTCTCAGCTTCCGAAATTACCAAGGAAAAGATGATTCAAAGTCATCCGGCTTTTCTAACACAGAGGCAGATGACCCCTTTGGGAATCGATGTCAACACTGTTATTCCTTCTCAGTTTCTCCATTCTTCCTGAAAAATCAGCCTAGCTTTCACCCAATGCCATGGCATACGATTTTGCACTTATCTTAAGGCAACAGAAGGACTAAAAAGGAAGATTTCTAGGGGCCCCTGTTCACCTTCCACTGTGAAGGAGACTCAAAATTTTCAAGAATTGTTTCTGCAAAGCACCTGCCTTTACTATGTGTAATTATTGCCCAATCACCAGCCATAATTTTGATTCACCTTGAATACTAAAGATAAAAAAAAATTCCCTGCATAATGGTTCTGTGCAAAAACAAAGGAAAAAAAAAAAAAACAGAACGAAGGAAGAAAAATATCGTCCTATCAGAAAGTGGTCCTCCATGTTTGCAGAAAACATAGGCGCCACCGGGCTCTGGTGGGGTCAAAAAGCCGCCTGCCCGGGGAGAGGGTGTCTGTTGGTCAGATGCCCGCTGGCCTGCCCAGCCCTACCGGTGGCAGCTACAGGACGCTGCCGTGGTGTGCGTGGTCGGGGGCCAGGCCGCTGCCGAGGCTGTCGGGGCAGGCTCTGGGGCTGTGGTTGTTGCACGGCTCGTCCTTTTTGCGCTCCTTGTCCATCCAGGTGTCCAGCAGCTGCAGCTTGCCCTGCTCCTCCCGCATGAACAGCTCCACCATGAGCACCTTCTCCTTGTGGATCTGCTGGCTGATGTCCTTGGGGATGTCAGGGATGACCCAGTCCACGAAGTCGCTCATGAACATGACCAGGTTCTGGAAGAAGAGTCAGCACATGGGGTGGGAAGCAGAATGCTGGCATGGATGCTCCTGATGTCCCCGCCTGTCCCCCGCCCTGGGGAGCCCAACCCAGACACTTCCCCGGCCCTGTGCGCTCAGCTGTGCCCTGTGACCTCCCCAAGTCGTGATTTCCCAGAAGGTATAACCAAGACCCTGAGCCATCAGGCCCTTGGAAAGTGTCTGCTGACATTCTTGAACAAATGTGAAGTCGGTCATTAGAAAAATTATCTGATTAATTCTGAATTCCTTGGCCAGGAGGCTTTGGAAGTGATCTAATGAATGATGTCACCAAATACAAGAAGGATGGAGACTTTAAGGAAAAGAATTAAACTGGAAATAGCACCAATATGAGCCAAATGTCAACTGTTCCCGCCACCCACAGGCCCCTTCTGCCGTCGGCAAAACCTCCCCGGGCCACCCTGAACATCTTCCACCTCAGTGGAGACATTTCTGATTGATAGGATGTGAGAGAAGTCAGTTTTTATGGAAAACAAAAATCTTATTGTGTGTTAAACTTCTGTCCAGTGAGCGTGGGAGAGTACCCCCATCTGGGTGAGCGGCCTCCCTCCCATTGTGGACGACACTGGGGTCCACCCTGACCTCCTCTCCCATCCTCAAGCTGTGGCGGCAGTTGGCCACTCATGTTCACAGCTGTGGAATTTCTCCCCCCTCCTGTCCCCCTCTTCCTGTGGGAAGCCCCTGGCTAATAACTGACAGATCTAGGCAGACAAAAGGGGCTGTGTGGTCTCCAGGAGGCCCAAGTCTGGTGCCATTCACGGTTCCGGACGAGGCTGAAGCTCTCTCTGACCGAGACTCTTCTAGGCTCTGCTTCTGGGGAACCCAGCCCTACACACCTTTAGCACCCAAGGCTGGGTGAGGCAGCTGAGCTCAGTGAGTAAAAGAATTTGCCTAATGCCACATGATGTAAAGGACAGAGCTGAGACTTGAACCTAGTCCTGGGATTCCAGATTCTGAGCTCTTGGCCTGCTGTCTTCCTTGCATGGATTTAACTTGGTGCCAGAGGGACGCATGTGAGTGGACCCTCTGCAGTGCTTCCTGGGACCTTAGCTGCAGGTGCACCAGCCGGCTCCCTGGTCTGGGGCCCTGGCCTCTGGAGTCCCTATGGCTCCTGGAGTGGCCCAGCTCCTTCCCTAGTGACTGGGCCAGGTGGATGGGTCTCTGGAGGCATCTGGGAGGCCACTGCCTTCCTGTCGGGACCCAACTGCTGCACAGAAGGTGTAAGACACTGAGACCAGGCCCGAGGCAGGTCTCTCCTTCCTCCAGACACTTCAATCCAGACACTTCCATGGAATTAAACCCACCCTTCCAGAAGAATCCGAATCCTTCCACCTGTGCGCACTGGGCCTGGCCTTTGCCTCCCTTTGTGCATGAGGTTCTCCTGGCTCCTGTCGTTGCACAGGCCTCTGGGGGTGGGGGTGAGTCTGCCTTCCTGATTGTGGGCACAAGGGCTCCCCTCATGCCCCATTTCTCAAACCTTCTGCAAACTAGAGGGACCCACTGCACCTGGAAGACGATGACAAATGCCAGCCGGGCTGCCAGGACGGCCCAGAAGTCCTTGGAGATGTCGTACTTGTGTTCGGACCACGGGGGTTCTCGGTAATCTTTGTACCTGCAGAAGATGGCCTGGGAGTCAAGGGCAGGTCTCTGGTAAAACCCAAGGTCTGGCTCATGCCAGGCAGCTCCAGAGAAGCAGTGAGAACCCCAGCCTGGCTCCGAGGCTGCCTCTGGGGAAGCCCCTGGCTCGGCCTGCTCACATAGCCCAGTCGAGGGGAGTGGTTGTGGCACACCACAGGCTGTGCAAGCCTGAGGGGCTTCACGTAAAATACAGACACCAGGAAGCACCCCCTAGGCCTAACTGTAAGCTCACAGAATTGAGTGCTTGGGACCTTCTGGTCTACGAGGGCCCAACTTTTATTATTATTATTGTTTATTTAGGTTTTTTTTAGACAGAATTTCACTCTGGGTAGAGTACAGTGATGACATAGCTCACAGCAATCTCAAACTACTCTTGGGCTTAAGAGGTGCTCTTGCCTCAGCCTCCCCAGTAGCTGGGACTATAGGTGCCACAGCGCCAGATACTTTTTCTATTTTTAGTAGAGATGGGGTCGCACTTTGCTCAGGCTGGTCTAGAACTCCTGAGTTCAGATGATCTACCTGGCCTTCCAGAGTACTAGGATTATAGGCATGAGCCACCTTGCCTGGCCAAGGAGGTCTCAAACTTTTAAAAGCAGTGGAACCTTTTTCCCAAAAAGAAATCTCACCTGCATGGGTCCCAGAGACAGCAGGCCTAGTTGAAGTGGGATGGGAGAGGCTCCCAGAGCCAGAACCTGCCTTATCTCAACCTAACCCCCAATCTCCACAGAATCCCAGGATGGGTTCCACAGAACATAGTCCGAAACCACCTCCAGTCCATCCCTTTTGGGGGAAAATTATTAAAGGAAAAAAAAACTACACATCTCGTCAAAGAAGGAAATAAAACCTAAATATTTGATCAAAGTAATGTAAACAAATCTATGAAAGATTTACCAAAGTACGTGGCTGAATACACAGTTGGTGTAGGCGCGAGCCTGCCTGGCAGCCGCCTGCCCACTGACCCTTCCAGCTGTCTGCCTTGCCTTGGCGTCACCTTACCTCTAAATATCGTCAACTACCTTTAGTTCTTGAGTTATCAATTTTAGACATGGCCTATTGATGTGGTGCTCAGAGAGACAAGCTCATATCCCTCTTGAAGGGGACTCACCTGTCCACATGGTGATCCCTGAACCCACCAGGCCAGCAGGAGTGACAGGAGCCTGCCTGTGCTTTTGTTGTCCCTGGCTTTTTCCTCTTTTTACAGAGATGTAGAGATGCCCAGGTCTGTGCGGGCAGGGCGAGATCTCCACCTAGGTCTTCTACCCCACTGTTCCCTGAAGGGCAAGGCCACATATCCACTGGGGCATGACTTTAATGGAGATGACACCCTACCCTACTTTGGAAAAGCCTCCCAAAGCCGGTCAGAAAAATCCCACGCCTGGGGCAGGGTTTCCAGGTGCTAGGCTGTAGGTAGACGCCTGCTGGGCACCAGAAGCTGAGTCCAGTGACCTGGCTCTGTAGGCTCAGCTCAGGCTGGGCTGGACCCACAACCCTGGGACTCAGCCCACATGAACACCACCTTGCTGGGCCCCCCCTGAGCAATCACTTGGCCTCTCTGGGTGATAGTCTGGGCAATCCCTCACTTCCTCACATTGCAGGCATGTAGTGAGCAGCTACGACATGCCAGACCCCATTCCAGGGGTGAAGATTCAGGAGGCAACATGACATATAGGGCCCCTCACTTGTGGAGCTTTATTTCTGCAGGAGCTGGATGGGAGTCTGAGTCAGGATGGGAACACAGGCTCTGGTGCCAGCTGCTGTGCCAGGCAAAGGTTGCATAACCTGCTTTCTGATGGGAACAAGCGGCCCCTGTTCTCCTAGTGTCAGAAACTGCATGCCACCTGTTCTTCCTTTTCCCTTATTCTATACTCAAGGCCAGTTGCACTGGGATGCTGTGAAATATATTTGGGTCACCTGGAAAACTCATATGCATCCCTCAAAGCCCACTGGCACTGTGTCCAGACACCCCTGCCCAGTACCTATTCTAACCTCTATCAGAGATGATCTTTCTTTTTTTTCCTTGATGAGCTCTGGCACACAGCTCCCCAAGGGAGGAACAGAATGCCCTCTCTAAGGGTGAATGTGAAGGTTAAGTGTGACAATGCTTGCTTCAGCACAGGAATAAAGGCAGCCAGCTGTGATCAAACTCTTTGCTCTGCCAATGCCACCTCTGTCACACCTGCTGCCCTGGGCTGGGCTGGGTTGTGCTGGGAGCTGTTCCCCTGGGAGGTGGCTTAACATGGGTGCGGCTGGCAGAGGTGGGGAGCCCACATACACAAGGTCACAGCCAGCGGTTGGTGGTGGAGGCTAAAGCCTAGAGCAGGGAGTGAAGCAGTAAGACCCATGGTTGTCTGCCTCCATGGGGATAAAGATGACAAGAGGTTTAAAAACAGGGTCTCTCTGTGTGGGCAGGACCCCCTGACATGTGTGATGGGGGAGCCACTTCCTTAACCCTAGCCTGGGGCCCCCCAAGCCATATCCTTCTTGGCAACCAAGGCCAACCTTCACCCTATACTCAGCAATATTCAAAGTTTTAAGGCAACTTTTAGTAAAATGAGCCATATATTTACTTTTTTTTTTTTTAAAGACAAGATCTAACTCTATTGCCTGGGCTGGAGCGCAGTGGCATCATCAGAGCTCACTGCAGCCTCAAACTCCAAGACTCAAATGATCCTCCTGCCTCAGCCTCTTGGGTAGCTGGGACTACAGGCATGTGCTATCATGCCCAGTTAATTTCACTTCTTTGTAGAGATGGGGTCTCACTCTGTCACCAAGGCTAGAGGACAGTGGCATCACTGTATCTCACCACAACCTCAAACTCCCGGGTTCAGGTGATCCTCCCTCGTTGGCCTCCCAAAGTATAACAATTATAGGGGAGCACCACATCTGGCCTGCCTTCTTTTTTTCTCAATTGTTCTTCATTTAAAATTCATTTTTCATCAAACATGTAAAGCTTCAGTGTGTTCTTCATGTGGAAAGTTTAGAACCCCCCCCAAAGGAGGTGTTGTGCTGTTGACAGGGGAACAGCCAGAGCAGAAGCTCAGGAGGTCAGGATTTTGCAGCCACCCCACCACACACACACACACACACACACACATACACACACACTCACACACACTCACACACGGAAGGGATGTGCGGCTCCTCGCCGAGGTGCCCAGGTACAGGGCTGGAGGTAGTCATCAGCCTTGCATGAGCAGAGTTGGTAAAGCTGCACACAGTGTTGTGCTATGAGCCATGTGTTGCCATTTGCCCTTGTGGTTGGGGAACCTGACTCTAGGGTGTCCTCTGTCCCCACTGTACGGGGTCCCAGGGTGGTGCTGTCCCCACCCCACACAGGACACTGCACTCTTCCTCTGGCCATTGCAGACACCTGCCCAGCATCTGTCACCCCTTCTTTGAGTCATGGTCCTCAAATTTTCCTGAGAATCCCCCTACTCCGACCATGACATCACACCCCAGCACGCGACTCAGTGAGAGTCCACCACCTCTTGGCAACAGCAACGGGCGTCTGACCCAAGACGGGCCAGGGATACTCAGTCCTGGGATTTTTGTCAGCTATTGGCAAAGAGAAGGTTTCTTTCCATAGGGGCTGCAGGGCAGAGAGGATGTGAGGCAGGGCTTTCTGGGGGTAAAGGTGTTAACATGGGGGAAACAGAATTGAGAAGCAATGCCAAACTGGAGCCCAATGGCAAACTAGCTCTTGGATCCAGCCATGCCTGAAGCTATCCTGGACTTCTTAGTTACAGGAACTAGCAAATCTGGGGGAGGGGCCTTCTCCCAGGCATCTTTTTTGGGCAGCACCTGTGGCTCAGTAGGCAGGGTGCTGGTCCCATATACCGAGGGTGGTGGGTTTGAAGCCAGCACCAGCCAAACTGCAACAACAACAAAAATAGCCGGGCACTGTGGCAGCTACCATGGAGGCTGAGGCAAGGGAATCACCTAAGCCCGGGAGTTGGAGGTTGCTGTAAGCTGTGTGACGCCACGGCACTCTACTGTGGGCTATAAGGTGAAACTGTCTCTACCAAAAAAAAAAAAAAAAAAAGAAAGAAATCTTTTTTTTTGGAGACAGAGTCTCACTATGTCACTTCAGTAGAGTGCTGTGGCATCATAGCTCACAGCAACCTCAAACTCTTGGGCTTAAGTGATTCTCTTGCCTCAGCCTCCCAAGTAGCTGGGACTACAGGCACCCACCATAATGCCCAGCTATTTTTTGGTTCTAGTTCTCATTGTTGTTTGGCAGGCCCAGGCTGGAGTTGAACCCACCAGCTCAGGTGTATGTGGTTGGTGCCCTAGCTGCTGAGCTACAGGTGCTGAGCCAAGAAATCTTTTTTAAAGCTAATTTGAGTTGTTCTCTGCCTTGTCCCTGACTTGAGCTCTGCTCAAACCCATGCTTCCCAGGAAACAAATGTGGCTCTCCAAAGAGATGAGCTGCGAGTGGTACCTGCAGATCTGCACCTCGTAGCCCAGGTCCAGGGGGTCATTGGGGGCTGTGCCATTCTGGAAGTCGCTGACGTTGAAGGAGGACAGGGTGTGGTTGACAAAGCCGTGCATTGTCCCATCCTGGCTGTACATGTACAGGTACACCAGACGTGGGATGAAGTCAGACGTGAAGGAGATCACAAAGGCCTGGTGGGGGACAGTGGGGTAAGCATGGACACACTCCTGGCCACAACAGCAGTGACCCATCCACAATCCCAGTGTGCAGGAGACACTGCCCCTGCACAGTGTGCAGGAGACACTGCCCCTGCACACTGAGTGAATGAATGAAAGTCTGCGTGCTCTGGTCAGCCCTTCTGGCAGCCTTCGGGGAGGGCCTGGAGCCAGGAACAGCATGCTCCTAGCTGTGTGGCCTTGGGCAAACCATCTAACCTCTCTGTTTCCTTCTTGTCAGACAGCACTAACAACACCTGTCCTGGGTACAGGCTATATCTTCTGGGCTTATTGAAGAAGAGAACAAGGCAGACAGGGGAAGTATCTTATAAACTGTAAAGAAACCCCCAGATCATTCTATTATGGAGCTGGCTCTAGGGCAGCATGGTCGGCATCCCTGCAAGAGCAGGGACCTGAAGCCATGGCTGCCTTGCACATGGCTGTGTGGCCTTAGGCAAGTCAACTGGCCTCTCTGTGCCTCAGGTGTCTACCGCAGGCCTCGCCTCCAAGGGCTGTGTGCAGACTAGTGGGCTGGCATGTGGAAAGAGCTTAGAAGGGCCTAGAAAGTTCTAGATTGTTGTGGTTATTGCTGTTTTTGTCCTCAGGAGACATCCAGCGTATACAGCACCCCCTTGCTCCCGTGTTCCCAGTGCCCCCTGGCTAAGAGCCTGTGCTCACCCCCCTCAGTGTGTGCACTCTGCCCTCTGTCCCCCTGCAGTCTTGGGGGGGGCGCCGGCAGGAGGGGCTGTCAGCCAGGAAATGGCAGTGTCCCAGGGCTTTGAGGGACCTCTTCTCTGGGCTGAGATAGGCAGGCTAGGGTTGGGGGTGCACAGTGTGGGCATGGAGGTGAGGCCACCCTCTGGGGAACACCAGCCCCCCGCAGAGCTTGGGGGTTGCGGGCCCGGGAGGCTTCTCCTTGCTTCACCACGTTTCAGTGCTTTCTCCACCTTCTTTAAAGAGCAGGTATGAGTTTCTGCTAAAGGTGAACAATTGTCTTTTTTTTTAGACAGAGTCTCACTGTGTGCCCTGGGTAGAGTGCTGTGGCATCATACTTCACAGCCGCCCCAGACTCCTGGGCTAAGAGAACCCCCTGCCTCAGCCTTCCAAGGAGCTGGGACTACGGGTGCCTGCTACACATCTGGCTATTTTTCTGTTTTTAGGAGAGAAGGAGTCTCGCCCTTGCTCAGGCTCGTCTTGAACTCCTGAGCTCAGGCAATCACCTACCTCAGCCTCCCAGAGTGCTGGGATTACGGGTGTGAGCCACCTCGCCTGGCTAACTGTGAAAAGTTATCTTAAAAAAAGAGAGCAGAAAGATGGCCCACGAGGAATCTTTGTCTTTCTCTCTGTCCCTCCCTGTCTCTGTCTCCTGTTTGTTCTCAGGGCTCTGGGGAGGGTGCGTCCAAGGTAGGGACGGTGAAGTTCGCTCGAAGCTTCAACAAAAAGAAGTGGTTATCCCTACCCAGGGTCCACCCTCCCCACCTCACGCACTCAAGGGACACTTGTAAAGAGCAGTCATACCAGCCCCAGCCACACCATGCTTGGAGGTGGAAGACCCAGCCCCAGCTCCCCGAGAAGGAGCAGCCAGCTGCCCAGAAGCTCAGCCAGGATCCCCATTTGCCCAGATCCCTGATGTCACTTACGTTGATGATGACAGCAAGCTTCCCAACACCTCTGAGAATATTGTACCAGATTCCTGGGGGGAAGAAGTCACAGTTTTAAAGACCCCTCTCCAAGTAGACTCTCAGCAACTCTGGCGACCAGGCAGCAGCCTGAGCCAGTGTCAGCCCTGCAGAGGCAGGTTTGTTCTTTTCCACAGTAGTCAGGGACTCTGTGGCAATGAGGAGCCATCCGTTGGGGTCCTTGAGGGGGGCCAGGCCAAAGCCAGGGTGCTGGCTTATACCAGCTCATCAGCTGTTTGTGAACAAATTGGAGCTTTTAAAAGAGGTGCTTTAAAGCCGCTGGTCCCTAAGCGGTTCTGAACAATCCCCGTGAACCTCTTAATACTATTAATTGGCTTAGATCAAGCTGTTTTCTAGAGAGACAAAGATTTGCCTCTAGCACTGCAACCTATGGTCAGGGCCAGGCCGGACATGGCACTGCAGGGGAAGGGAGGTGGCCGGAGCACACCCTGGGTGTGTTTATGTGGTATCACTGTGTTAACTGTTCCCCGATGGACACCTCCTTGCTTCCCATACCTCGAGGAATAGGCTTGTACCACATCACAGATGAGCAAGAGGGTCTTGACACAGCGCTCCAGGCTGCGTGGGCAATTTGTTAGGTTTGCCTAGTCCTTAATCAATGGGTACTGATGTTTAACAACCAGGATGATGTGTTTTAGAAATCTTGACTCAATGCTTCAATAAGATCCTCAGTTCTGGTCCATGATGAGCACATCTCCATGGGAACAGCGGCTGTGGCCTGCCATCTCCCATCACTGGCCACTGGGCCTGTCCTGCTGGCTTAGGCCTTTGTTTTAGGAGTAGAGACATGCTCACCCAAACCCAGATCCCCACTAAATTGGGGGACAAAACATTCCGAGAGGGCTGAAGGGTTCAAGAAAGAGGGGATGGGCACATTGCCCATGGAGGGGAGCACGCTGCTGGGGCTTCCAGTCCTCCTATTCATGCAGCCCAGCTGGCCCTTTGGGCTCTACATTTGAGACCTCTGATTTGAGATGCTGGGGGTGTAGGTGAGCCCTGGGTGGGCGTGAAGTCTCTGGACATCAGGGTCCTGAGGGAGGGGTGCCTGGACTCAGCCCCATGGAAGGGCAGGACTCAGCAGGGCAGATGGTCCATTGGGGAGGGCCTTCACCTGCTTCTGCAGCCCTGATGCACCTGTCCTGACAGGGCCTGCTGCACCTCCACGTCCAGGCAGTGGGGGGTGGGTTTAAGAAGACACAAGCCATGGACCCCATCCCCAGCCCCCCAAACTGTCCTCTCTTGGGGTGGGGCTGGGAGCCCCGATTTATTCTGACTCACACTCCATGATGAGACCCACTACTCCGAGGAGCTCTAATAAAATGGGATGGCATTCTTTCAGAAAACTCTTTGGGCTTCTTTTATGAAAATCCCTTAATAGGGAAACTGCCTCTTTTTTTTTTTTTTTAACTTGGCTGCTTCTTCAAGGCATTTTTCTCATTCTAGGGGACTCTAATCCCCATTTCCAAGAAGACAACAGGGAGGTATTTGCAAAAAGGCAGGTGTTGGGAGCAGGCCACAGGCTCTGAGGAGGGGGGGAGGGAGCAGGAAGTGGAGGCTCAGGGCTGGGGGGCTGGGTACAAGCTGTGACTCGAAGCACCTCCCTTGGTGGCCAGGCAGGGGGACCAGGACCCCTGTGCTCTGTGGCACAGCTGCCTGCAGCCACCCAGGGCGCAGGTCTCAGGGGCCACTGGGGCACACTGTCCCCTCGGGCACTCGCCTGGAGGCCCTGCACGGATCACAGGAGGAAGACAAAGGCCTCTTCAAGGAAAGGTTACGGTTAAGGAGCCCATAAACTGTGTGTGAAAGGAGGCAGATTATGCCCCCCCACCGGGCAGGAACCAGGAAGTGAGCAGCTGATCCGTGAGAATGGAGTGAAAACCAGGAGCAGAGAGTGCGGTGTTAGCCCCGCTGTGCTGGGAAGCCAACCCATGTGGGCTGCGGGAAGCCGGCCGCCAAGCCGCTCCTTCACCACGGTGGGTTTGCAAACTTTTGGATGCCACCATCTGGGGACCGCCAGAGCTTCTCCAAGCAGAGGATGACAAAGCAAGCACTGGGACAGTGCGGGGGTAGCGGAGGGGGCTTTGTGAGGAAGGCACTGCAGGGCCTCACGCTTCTCTTCCTGCCGCTGGGCAGACAGCCCTGGAATGTTCGAGGCATGTCCAGGAAGCCCCTGGCAAGCTGTTCCAGACCTGCCAGGGCCTTTGGCGTGAAATGTGGGGTTTTCCCATCTGTGTAGGGGCCCAGTGGGTCCGGCTCTGCCCTCGGCTTGCTAACCACCTGGGCCTCAGTCTGCCACCTGGAAAGTGGGACTGAAGATTTGCCCCAGCTTCCTCCTGAGGTCCCTTGGAGGACCCAACAGGCCGACAGTCCAGGAAAAGTGACGGCTCTCTGGCGTTGGTCGGCAAAGCAGCCATATTTCTGTGAGTGGCGTGGGTGCCATCTCTCCTTGCTCCCGGGAGGAGATTTGCGAATATGGCCTGAGGACCAAGTTCAGCCCATAGCCTGCTTTCTTCCTGGCCTACCAGCTAAAAATGGCTTTTTGTGTTTTATGTGGGAAGTGAAAATTCTATGAAAGACTTAGCCTTTTGGTGAGACACAATGCCTGAGACTTGAGGGTATCACCTGTTGGTCCACAAAGCCTAAAACGTTTACTCTTGGGCCCTGTACAGAACACGTGTGCTGCCTTCTGACCTAGGGCACCAGCAAATCAATGCTTTAGGTTGGCATTTGGGAAGCCAGTCCCAACCTGTGGCCACTGGCCCTCCCAGTGTGAGGAGTAAGGGGCTCACCTGTAGCTATGAGTGCCATGATCACTGGCAGTTAGGAGGGACTTTGGAGGATCAGTTACTTCAGGAGCTCTTGAAACTTTCTATATTAGTAACCAAAATCTTACAATACCATTGAATACAAAGAATGTCTGTTGAGTCTTTATTATCTGGGTCACCTAATAAGAGGTGACACAGGGAAGCAGAAGTGTCCAAACACAGGGTGGCAATCTCTATTATACACATTCCTGTCCTATGGAGCCCTCATGTTCCAGGTCCTGCCACACCACAAACGTGAGGCTGCTAGGAGAGCCAGATGGAACTGCAGATATTTGATGATGTTTGACCTGTGAACATGGCCAGAGTTCCAGTTATCTCCAACTTGGACCGTGGAGAATTGGCAGATCTGGTCACTATTGGTGGATGGTGCCCTTGCCAAGGAGTGTCTAACCAAGGCAAAGTCACTAACAACATACGGCCACAACACAGATGGTCTGAGGGGTGTTTCCAATAGAACTACCCAAATAGCAGGGACTAAAGAAGCCCTTCAGAGGACACTGAAGCTGCCGCATCTTTTGCAAGATTATGTTTGGCCTGCAAAAGCCCAACCCAAAGATATCCTAGCACGCCAGTACGTAATCATCATTTCAGCAAAATGACAGCTAATAATCCCTAACACGTAATTCAATCTTGTTTTGTTCCAAGAATTAGTATAAAGGTGCTATTCTAAAACCGAGTTAAATATGAGATAAAGAGAATGTATTTTTGAAGTTTTATTTTCTCCTTGAAAATTGGATCTCACTTTAAGATAAGACGGTCTTGTTCTTGGCGGTGAGGGCTGGGCCCTGGAGCTCTGCCAGCTGGGTATCCCCATCCCTTATTCCTCCCTGTCTCTGCTTAAATGACCCTGGTGACAGGGAGCTCTCTACCCCACAGGCACATCTGCTCCATTTCGGACACTTCTGACTATTAAAAAGTTATTCTTCACACTGGCCATAAAGGTGCCCTCCCCTCACATGGATGAGATGTGCCTTAGGCTTGGGGTGAAAAAGCACGAGTTGAGTTTTACCCTGTCCTTGACGCCAGGGGCAAGTCATGCCATGACTCAGACAGGAGGACGGTCTTTCTTCTTTTTCTTGTCCTTTACCGTACGTGATGTAGGAAGGGTGCTTGCCCTTACTACTACTTTCCTGATGGTCTAAACACCGCACACACAGCTACACAGCGAGGGGTGTGCGCTGTTGGGCACCATCAGAGAGGAAATGTGTCTCCTGGGCCTCCTAAAGCCACAGATTGACATGCTGACATGCAGACACGCCAGACTCGCTCTTCCCAACTGTTCTCCGTGGGGTGGGGTGAGCAAGCCCAAGGTCTGGCATCACCCACCCTGGGCTCCATCCAGAAAGGGAACACTTGTCTGGCCATGGCTCTAGCTTCTGGAGTGCAGCAACCTGCACCCCAAACCCTTCACGAGCTCAGGACCTGGTCCCACTGGCCCCCTGGGGTCACTCACCGATGTCTTTGGCTCTGACGGCCACTGGCCTCCGGAGCTCAGTGACGAACTTTTTGGCATCCAGGCGGATCTCAATGATGTTGTTCAGCAGTGCAAACAGTGGTGCCAGTGGGAAGGATGCAACGAACAAGGTGACAAAGCCAAACTGGATGACTGTGGACAGAGAGCCCGGGTGCCAGTCAGTACTACCTGGCATCCTCGGACTGTAAGACCGGGGCCCCCACCATCCCACACACCAAGCTCAACGTGACATCCTCTGGGTCTGTTGCTCTGCCACCATCAAGCCCACCCGCATGGACCTGCAGGTGCCTAAGCGGGGCCTGGGGATGGACCTACTGCAACCCCAGGTGACCTACAAGCCAGGAAGAAGCATAAGGGAGAAGTCCAGATTTTGTGCTGAATGTCAGTGTTTGACTCTAAATAATGGGAATGTTCACTTGTCATGTGTCTAATCCTAAAAAAAATCATCCCTAACAGAATAAAGGCCCTTGAGAGCTGAATGGGGAAGGCTGTGGTCATACCCGTGCCTGGGCTGGGAAGGGATGTGGGTGTGGCCCTATTGTTCCCTCACCAGAGTATCCTGGGGCCTGGGGGCCTCCCTGCATCACTGCCTCAGCAAGCACCCCTAACCTCCCCTTCCACCAGGCCTCTGGGTGGGAACCCCTGAGCGGACGTCTCGCGCCTCTGCCTCAGGCCCTCACTTTTGTAGCCCACTCTGGAACTTCTTTGGCCTCAGCTAGCCCAGGGCTGGGCTCTGAGAAGAAGGTCAGGAATAGGTTGTTGAACGGAACTGAGTTGGGAAGCTGGTTCAGGAACTTCACACAAGACCCAGTCCAAGGGTGCTCTGTGCCAGGTAGTAAACAAGGAAGTGGGCAGAATGTCACCCTGTGCCTGGCGGCTGAGTGTGGCCATTGTTAGCCATGGGTGGGCAGCTGAGGGGAGTGCCCTTCTAGTTCTCCTCCAGGCCCTGCGTCTCCGGGGGGCCTCTCCCTTGCCTGGCCTGTGGGCTTGGCGGGAGGCCTCTGGGCACTGGCCCTGTTTAACGTCTGCAGGCCTCACAGAAGCCGGGCCATGTGGGCCGAGCCTCGGGCTGGGGCTCCTGAGGTCATAGGCTGGAGGTCACTTGCGGGGTGGGTTTCCCCACTTCTTAGTGTCGTTGCCTCTGGCACTCATGGGATGAGGGGCAACTAGAAATGCCATAGGGGCTGGGGGTGGGATTCCCAGCTGGGCCTTTTCTTTCAATCTGTCCACATCTGTGAGTTCCGTGTGGCCAGCCTGGGCCTTCCTTCAAGGAGGAGACTTGCAGCCCCTGGAAGGGGAGAAAGCCGGGGTGAAGAGGTGTGCCTTGGATGGTGGAGGGCACGCTGGAGCATGGGGGCTGCTCCCCACGTGTGTGATAGGAGGAGCCTGTTCTGGGAATCCCCTTTCTCCAAACCTGTAAGGAACAGAGAATGACCTCCAGCTGCTAGGAAAATAAATCTGAGGAAGGGACCTCCGGGCTCTTGGCCCATCACAGACTGTGCTATTTTCCTGGTATTTCTCGCTGCATTCTCCCATGAAAGGCACAACCTTGCAGGTAGGGGAGTCCCACCCCAGAGCCCTTCCTGCTGACTATTGCCCATGCTGGGTCTACCAGCTGAGAAAGAGCAGCCCACCAGACAGGACAGTTGCACCTGCCTCTGCTCCAGCTTAGATTTGAGTCTAGGAGAAAGCAGACACACTCAGGAGTGCCCTCCCTCTGAGCCAGCAGCACTGGTGGAGTGAATGCCTCCTGCACAGTCAGTGGGGCAGCGGGAGTGACTTTTTGGACCCATCAGGCCAACCGAAAGCACTGCTTGTGGTGTAATTAAACAGAACCGCTCACCACCCCTGTGCAGTGCAGCCCTCAGCTCACTCACTTCCAGGCATTGGTTAAAAATGCAGAGTGCCAGGCCTCACCCAGCACAGACAGGGATGGGCCAGGAACATTTGGAGAAGCTGCCTATGGTGGCCAGGGTGCTGCACTCTGGGGTGCCCCTCTGCATGAATCCTCCGGACGGCCTTCCCTTACCCTCAGTCAGCAGAGACCCACCGTCCACCCAGACTTGCTGGGGGCGGGGTCTGGGGCAGAAGAGCAAGGAGGAAAGCGCCCACCTTTGCGGACTTGGATCCTAACAGGGAAGGACAGGCAGAAAGGCTTGCCCCCAGGACTGAGGGTGTCAGCCGACCTGAGACTCCAGGTGAGGGAGGGGCTTCCCTCTTTAAACATGGCCAGCATGGAAGACCCTCTGTTGGGGGACATTCTGAGTAGAGCCCAAGGGGGAGACAGTGAGTGCAGGTCTTTAGGTGAGAGCAGGCCAGCAGGGCCCTGGGGAGAGTTTGGGGAACAGCAAAGAGGTCAGTGTGGCCAGAGTGGAGGGAGGCAGGAGGGAGAGGTAGGAAGTGGACAGGGTCGCGGAGAGTCTGGGTGGCAGCACAGGCACCATCGGGCCTTCTGTCAACTCTCCTCTGCCCCAGCCCTGAGAGGCGTGTGTCAGCTCTCAGCATCCTCCAGTCCAGAAACACAGCAGGGGGGCCACAAGCCTCAGGCCTGGGTCTCCGCAGAGAAGCTGCTCTGTGCTGGTAGCCACCACCCGCCCGCAGGGGAGTAAGCCCTGGCTTCTGACACTCCGCAGCAGGAAGGTGAGATGAGCCATGGGCCCACGGAGGGTTCCTGACAGGCTCTGGGGTTCAGAGGGGGCACCCTGGATCACTAGGGTCCCAGAGCAAGGCAGGGTCTGGGAGGAGCACGCTGAGGGAGAAAGGAGCTGCTCGGCCTGTGCTGTGTCCAGCGGGCTGACAGGGATGTGCCCGGGGGACGTGGACGCTTGGCCTGGGCCCTTCGCGGACAGGCACAGCCCCAGGGAGCACCTCTGGCTTCTGTGCGTTCCCCCCACAGGTGGCACACTGGCCCGTTTCTCTTCTGAAGCCACCCGTCTGCCCCGCCCGGGGGCGCACTCACTCATCTCCATGTACTCGGGCGTGAGGCCGGCGAAGGGCTCCAGGTTGTAGTCCACCTCGTGCCGCTGCCGCCTCTTCACGTGCTCCTCGTGCTCAGGGGGGCTCTGCCGCTTCAGCTTCATGCGACGGATGAACTTCTTCATTTTCCTGGGGACACGCCATCACTCGCGTTTGCCGGGGGTGGGTTTGGGGCCATGCCTGCCATCTCTAAGTTGCATCTCTGACTTGTCTGCCATCGTTTCTCTACCACTGGCTTCCTCTGCCCTTTATCCAAAAGTCAGGGGCCGAGCAGCAAGCCTTGGTCTGCTATATAAGGAAGGGCAAAGGCCACTAAAGACCACAGGAGGGCCTGGCCGCCATCAGGGACACGGACATGGGGGCTGGCCTTGGAGGAGGGACACAGATCAAGGTGCCTGATTCCTGAGAGCCGGTTGCCTCTGGGGAGGAGAGAATGGGGCAGGGATTTCCAAAAGGACAAGGTGAGGGAGCCACGCCCCTGGCCATTCATCTGTCAACTCTGGGGAGCCAGCAGGTGGGTTGGGGGCACCTGTTGGTACCCCACATCCTTAGACAGTTTGGAGAGTAGGGAGTGTCTCCCTTGTGTGCTCACCTGCTTCCTGAGCGGGACCCTGCCTCGCCCGCCCCGCCCCGGCCACTACTCACGGGATGCCGATCTCGAATAGGTTGTTCTGGATCAGTTGCTTCCCCAGCATGATGATGCTGAGCTGGATGCAGAGCTCCATCAGGCAGCCCCCCGGGGCACACTGTGGGATGAGAGCGGTGTCAGCTCGGGAGAGCTCCGTCAGGCAGCCCCCCGGGGCACACTGTGGGATGAGAGCGGTGTCAGCTCGGGAGAGCTCCGTCAGGCAGCCCCCGGGGCACACACCGCGAGGCAGAGAGCAGCAACTGCACCCTGCAAGGGCAGGACGTCCACTCACATTGTGGGCCCACTGTCCTAACCCTGGGGATCTGTGAAGGTGACCTTATTTGGAAAAAGGGTCTTTGGGGATGTCACCAAGTCCGGCTAAGGCCACATGGAGCAGGGTCAGGGGCTTAATCCAAAGACTAGTGTCCTCACAAGAAGAGGAAACACATGACACAGAAGGAAGAAGCCGTGTGGGGACTGGAGTGGCCCCTGCGGAATGGTAAGGCTTCCAGACACCAGCAGGAGCTGGGAGGGGCAGGAAGGGTCGCAGGGGACAGCCCTGCTGACACTCTGACCCCCAGCACAGTGAGATAATGACTCCCGTTGTTTCCAGGTAGGAAGTCTGGGGGGGTTATATATGCAGCCCCCCAACAGGCTGTTGGGCTGGAACTGAGCATGGTGGAGGGGAGCATGCTGGGGAGCAGATCTCGGGGCTCCCCTTCCTCTCCCGAGGCCTGTGCCCTATCCCACACTGCGGCTGGCCATGCATAGGCCGTGCACAGGCCCTGCAGGTGGCAGGCCACATGGGAGGCAGCTGTCACCCCTCTGAGGCCTAATGCCTGTGCCCTGAGCTGGCTCTCGCCACCTTAGGCCAGGGATGAGCAGGCAGGTGATGGTCAGACACCTTTATAGGCAAGAAGCTTAACTTGTCCAAGCAAAGGAAACATGAGGGGTGTTCAGTGAGGGGCACAGTGAACCCTCCCAAACAAAACTTTATAGACAGTTACTAAACAATTTGTCTTGGAGAGTCCTCTTTTCATGAAAAGCCATCATGTCCTTTTCTTTTTTCTATTCTATGAATGCATCTCCCCAGCTTCTCTAACCATGGATAAGTTTGACAAGGTATCATCTCCATCGTGTGAAAAGTGAAGGAATGGTGTGGTACTTCATGGGCTTTCTGGAAACCCCATGACTGTGGGTGAGGCCCGTGTCGCGGGACCGCTGATGCCTGCTGTGGGGTGGGAGAACCTTTCAGCTGCCCTCCAGGTGGCTACATCACCCTGTGACTGATATCCACTCCAAACCTCTCCACCTTGTGTCCTACGGAGTTCAGGACGTGCTGCCCTTATCAGATTTTCTCATAAGTGGTGTTACTCTGTGAGTTGGAAATGCAAAGTGTTTACTCGGGGACTCAGACCAGTGATGGGCGCTGAAGTCCCAGCGTGGACTGATAGATCCACTGCTCGTGGGACAAACACAGTGGAGCGAGTCCACAGGCCACGACTCAGCCGCTGGGCTGGGAGCTGGAGGCAGAAGTCAAACGTTACCAGCCTGTGTCTGTGGGTAGAGGGGCGGGCATTTCAGTAAAAATACGTAGCTTAGTTCTTGGTCCTCCTTCGTTTATCTTAACCGGAGTAAGAAATATTCAAAGTCTCACCACAAAAGGAAAAAACCAAAAAGGAAGAAGAAAAAAGAAAAGAAAGAAAACTGGGTGTGTTTTTCCTTTCAATAGCTCTGAAGCGATTTTCCCCTTCAAGGGTGATTCTATATGAACACAGCAAATGAGTTCATAGTTCCGTCACCCCAGGCGGAGAACAGGAAAGGTTCCAAGGAGAAGGAAAGAAACTGTTTGCTACTTGCTTAAGAAATACGCATCGCCTGTGTCTAGCGGGTTCACTGTGGAGACAGACCGTTCTCCAGAAGCGCACAGAGGCCCACCTACCTCCTCCATCCGGAAAGAACGGAAAATGTACACGTAGTCGCCTGGGCGTCCCACAAACCTGCAGGGATTGAGGGAGGATGTGAGAGAGGAGACGAGGCCCCCCGGCAGCGGGGTGAGTGGGCTTCACTGTGATTCCCCAAGCCTGCGCCCAAGGGTGTTTTAGGACTTTTGCTGGACTTTGTAGAAAACCACCATGTTGGTGTTCCATTGCTGGAAGGTCCGTCTGATCCTCGTACCCTCAGCAGGAAATGTGCAGCTGCGAGGGAACTAGGGGAAGGGCCACCTGGGCCTGGAAGCACGGGCTTCACTGGCTGCCAGCAATTCAGGACGTGCCACCCGCCACGGTCAGAGATGGCCAGCATAGGGTCACTGTGGGACCTGGGCAGACTGGGGCAGGTGGGGATCAGAGGCCACCGTGGGTGAGGACAGGTAGTTTCAAAGCTTTGGGGTGGGGCTGGTGCAGAGTGGGGGGCCTCTGAGAGTCTGCTCTATCGTGGGCCCTTGCTTGGGCCCTTGGACCTGGGCTGGGTATGTAAGGCCCCTATTATTCACATGATGCTGAGGGGAGGGGCCTGTGGGAGGGGTTCTGAGATCGCACCTGCTAGTCCTTGGCTGAATGGGTGGGGTGGGGTGTCATGGTGGGTGGCCACAGGGATGGTCTAGGTGTGGGGTTCACCCTGGCGGGAGTCTAAGACAAGGTTCGGCTGGCCAGTGGCTGCATTTCTTGTGCCTTCCTGGTCTCGTCTCTGTTAACTCATCCCTACCTGCTGTGGGGCTCACTGCTTGGGATCCTGACTGCCCAGGATTCCCACTGACCCAGGGACCCCACTGCCTGGGGTCCCCCATTGCTCGGGGTCCCTGCTGCTCTGAACCTCAGCAGGAGCCGGGGCTTTAGGGGAGACCTTGTCAGCTGCAGGAACCGCAGTGACAGCTCTCCTCTGGACCTCCAGGTGTCTCCCACCCACAGGGAGGGGACAGGCTTGTTCTTCCCTGGACTGGGAGGAACAAGTTAGAGCCAGAATGAAGAAGTCCCTACCGGCCTTTGAAGAAAGCCACGTAAAAGATGGGGGTGTAGGAGTTCACAAACTTCAGCAGGAAAGCTTTGAAGATCAGCCTCTCCTCGAAGCTCTTCTCCGTCTTTGGGACCTCTAGAGGGAAGGGGCAGGGTTGTTGAGGCTGTGGCTGAGATGTCCTTACACTGGCCACTGGCACCATCAGGTGACCTGGTTTTCAGGGGAGTGCTGGTCTAGCACTTAGGGTCCCCATCCATGGATAGGGCACCGGGCCCCAAAGAAGTTAAGCAACAAGCCTAAGGTTGCACAGCAAGGGGGAGGCGACTGGGCTGCCTGACGCTAGGGCTCGGCGCTGGATCACCAGGGGAGGCTGTGTGGGGCACAGTCACCGGAATGTGGGCACTCACCGATCTTGGTGAGCCACCTGGCTATGCAGCCATAGACCTCATCCAGGAGAATGATCACCACCAGGTTGATGACGACTGCGGTGGCTGTGACCGTGACCCGGATGTTGGAGCGTATGGAGGGGGAGGAGTTCATGGCTAAGGCAGCAGCTGTGGAGATTCTGTATATGATGACGCCAAGGACGATGGCAAACGTCACTGCGATCTGCAAAGGGGGAGGGGACGCTCTTGGCTGGGGAACCCTCCACCCTCCCTGGACCTTCCCCATCTGTTTCCCCAGCCCAGTTCTGCCCCCTTGAGCTCTTCTGCTTCAAAACAAAGGTTAACATTTTGTGGGCCCCCCTCCAACTGACAGAGAATGAGGGGCTAGTTTCTATTTCATGGATGAGGACACTGAGGTTGAGAGAGGTTATGTAGACAGGCTGGTCACCCAGGTGGGTCCACCCAAGCCTGCAGTCCAGGAAGTCTTTCCAATACCATCTGCTGTGGGGCCCGGGCGCCATTCCCAAGCAGCGTGCAGGACACAGCACAGCCACAACTGCAGGGGCCATCCTGGATGGATCCTAGAATAGGCTGCCCACCAGGTGGGGGCTTCTCTCCCCAACCTGGGGTGACCCTGAGCTGCTGCTGCTTCTTTTTTTTTTTTTTTAGACAGAGCCTCAAGCTGTCACCCTGGATAGAGAGCTGTGGCATCACAGCTCACAGCAACCTCCAATTCCTGGGCTCAAGGGAGTCTCTTGTCTCCTCCTCCCAAGTAGCTGGGACTACAGGCGCCCGCCACAACGCCTGGCCATTTTTTGGTTGCAGCAGTCATTGTTGTTTGGCGGGTCCAGGCTGGAACCCGCCAGCTCAGGTGTACGTGGCTGGCGCCTTAGCCGCTTGAGCCACAGACGCTGAGCCGATCCTGAACTTCTTGAAGCAGTGACATCCTCACATGGTGTGCTGGGCTC
>CAUYON010048084.1:0-27467 GCA_963573935.1 Arctocebus calabarensis
ACCTACAACCAAAAAGTAGCCAGGGGTTGTGGCGGTGCCTGTAGTCCCAGCTACTTGGAGGCTGAGACAGGAGAATCGCTTAAGCCGAGGAGTTGGAGGGTTGCTGTGAGCTGTGATGCCACAGCAGTCTACCCAGGGCAATAGCTTGAGGCTCTGTCTCAAAAAAAAAAACAAAAAAAAAAGAAGAAGAATTTTTGACATTGGTGTCATTTATAATCATATTGTTGACGAGTTCGCTTTTAACTCTGAACTTGACATGGCACAACCCCATTTCTTTTTCTTTCTTTCTTTTTTTTTTTTTTTTGCAGTTTTGGCTGGGGCTGGGTTTGAACTCACCACCTCCGGCATATGGGGCCAGCACCTTACTCCCTTGAGCCACAGGCACTGCCCTCACCACCATTTCTTTTAAACAGCATTTTACATTAAAAATTTTTTATTTTGGTAACTTTCTCAATAAACCAAAATATTTGAGGACATCTTTCACAAAGGGTAGGTGAATGATCAACAATTTTATTCCTTGCGTGTAAAAAAAAAAAAAAAAGAAAAAAGAAATCTCTGATTTTCAAACACAAATGGCATAGAACTTGCTTTAAATTTTTCTTCAAATCATTTTTACACATTCCTCCTAATTACTTTCTAACTTTGCATTTTAATCAGTTTTTTTATTAAATTACATTTAACAACAAAAATTAAGTCACCCATGGCTAAATATGTATAGATTTTTTTCGTTTGTCTTTCAAATACAAAACCATAAGTAGAGCATATGTGAGTCTTTCGTCATTATCTTGTGTAACAAACTCACGAAATCCAGAATCATGCACTTTTTTATCATAAGAATCTTTCTGTTGTTATTTATATATTAGATAGTTGTGTCCTGCCTGTTTCTATGTTCTTATTACCTTCTTTTCATCATACACATATTATGTCCTGTGGGTCTGTCACCTGTGTCATTTCTCTTTCTGTGTATCCCAGATTCTACATCCATCTTTCACCACTGAGTTCTGGGAGAAGCTTAAAAGCTGGGCCCCAATTCATGGATTCTGCATACTCTGTTCTGCTGTTCACCACTTCACTTGCATTTTTACTTTTTATAATCCTGTTTTTTACCTAAAAGCATCCTCTCCTGGAGGTAGCTTTTTCCTTACAGAGACGCAAAGCTGACATACACCGAATTTATGCTACAACCCCCATACACCATTTTAATGTTTCTTTTCATTAACCTACGGTGAATTCACCCAGTGGTGAATTTTCACCATTGAGGGTGGGAGCAGAGATGGACTACTGTTTATCTTAAAGTATTACGAAGATTTTGTTGGTAATTTTCAGATCCCTATTCACATGTATTTTAGCTTCAGACATAAAATAAATGAAAGCAGCTCATATTTTCTGTGGTCTTATTTTTGGCAGATAAAGGTCCCAGATGCTTGAGAAGACAGAGTGGGAAACATAGGCAGAGGCGATTTTGTGCTCTGGGGCAGCCCTGGCTTTTGGGCAGGGACTGTTGATGACTTCCTTCTCTTGTTAGTTCACTTAGTACCTGGCCTGTCGTGTGCGACGCAGGCAACAGCAATATCGCCATTGTCAGTCCCACCCACATTTCCTAAACTCACTGGCAGGGTAGTCTCTTCATCCTGTTGATGGCTGAGTTGCTCACTCTTGCCTAGAGGCCCTGCCTAATCCAGAATAGAGGTGGGAGGCAGTTCCCCTAGGCCACCCTGCTCTCCCCTGGTGTTCCTATTAGTTGCTGCAGATTGGCTGTGTGGTACAGCTGGCCAAGTGCAAGCTCAGGCACAGGAGTGTACTCTACAAGCTGCACTATTTAGAGGCACCATTCAAGACACTGAGATTTATTTATGGTCCACCCTTGACCCCACCTCCTACTCTTGTGAGTTTGGGGTGTTTGTGGGGCTCTGTTGATGACTTATTTGCTTTTTTAAATAGGAAAATACATCCTTTTCCTGCCAGAAATTTCAACATGGGCATTCCATTCCTCAGCCTGGTAATCGGTACTATCACTTAGTTTATGACACATCTTCACCTACTTTTTATTTTCATGAGAATTTGCATAGTTGGAGCACTTAACTGAAAATTATTCAGCCATTGTAAAGGGCATCAAGAGGTATGAAAAAATCCCACCTAAGGGCCTTGTGAATATCTGAAAGAACCATTCAGTCAATCACCAAGAGGTGTTATTTCTGCGACATGACCTATTCACCTATATGTGGATATTTAGCTTTCTCATTTTCTTCTTGATGTTTGTCATCACAAAAATATAGACAACATCCATGGATCTTAAAGATCAAAAAGTATTGTATTTTCCCCCAGTCCTAAGACAACCTTTCAGGCAGAGGTGATTTCTAATGTGGTTATATTGTTCCTGAGCCCTGGGACTCTCCTGTGTGTTTGTGGAAGGCCTGGAATAACGGTTTGTTTTGCTTTTACCACCCGCCCTTCTTGAAGTGCAAGCTGAGCTTTACAGTTCAGAAGTTAAGCACATTAGAATATTTATTTAAAGGCAATTGCACTTCTAGCTCTTTCTGAGTAGCTGGGCTCACCATGCCATTAGACCCCCAAATGTGTATTTGCATTATGGCCCAGCCTGCAGGGCTTAGGGGTGGCATTGTCTCCCTGTTGTTAGCAAATGGTTTCCTCCACAAACCTTTTAACTCCACAAGTTTGCAACCATTAATTCTTAAGGGTTTTGACAAATCTCCCCAGTTAAATATTAAATAATAAATATGGCCGGGATGGTAACAGCACGTTGTGAAGTCTGTTTGAAGTGTCCTTTAAAATATTAAATTCAAATAAATGATTGAATCAGAACAAAGGCTATATCTTAAGACAAATTCAGCCAAGTCTCTTTAACCTTTGAGCTTTCAACATAGATTAGAAAGCTAGGGCAACACATGCTTTCATAGTAAATTGAAATGGGATTTTTGAGACAGTTCCTGCAAATACAGGTAACCCATACCTAGGTTTTATCTGCCTTTGCCATTTTGGGGGAGAGATTTTGCTGCTCATTGTTTGATAAGAATGTGATTTTTTTAAACCCTTATGTTCAAAGAAGCAAATCCTTGAAAATGCTAGCTTTGGATGCTATGTTTATTCCTTGTCAATGTCTTCCATATGAAATCTGTTCTGCTTATAATATCTACCACAGTTGGAGCCTTGAAAAAAATCTGTTTCATATCTGCCCTTTGTACTTAGCTTATTTTTGTTTTACACTTCCCCCAGTTTATCTGTCTGTAAGCAGTCTTGCTTCTAAGCAGGCAGTCCTAGGTAGAGAAGGAGGAATGGAGGGGATTGCCCTGTATTTAGGGGGATCATGGACTTCTGACATACAGGCCATCCCTCAGGCAGGAAGCAGGTAAAGAAAAGGAATGTGGCTTCACCAGCTGGGGGGAAAAAATCTAGAGAAGCCAAATTCTGCCTCCTTCCTCCCACACCCTATGTGGGCTGGTTCAGCACCCGTTGGCTCTACTCTTGGGTTTTGTGCTCTGCCATGGTGTGCCCATCTGTTCCATCTGCTTCCTCGACACTGCACACCCTCCAGTAGCTCTTAATCCAGCCTGCCCAGAGCAATGGCTCCATACATCCAAGCTTCTCAAAAGTAGGGTGTGACACAGTTGGCCACAGAGCATGCATGATAAAGAAGCCTTCTTATAATAGGATACGGTTGCACATTAGGAGCATATGGCTAGCTTTGTGGGGGCTGAAAGGTGTGAGCATGTCGAAGACAAAGACGCCCATCAAGCAGCTCTTGAATGAATGCTTGTGGGCTTCACCCGCTTTTGAAAGAAGCAAAAAGGAAATGCCCATTTCTCAGATCCATGGGCGATAGGAGGACTGCGGGTTTCCATGCCCACCTTGGTAGGGTCCTCAGCCAAAGCACTGCCATTAGAACCCCGTTTTGATGTAGATATATACCCTGCCTCTGTCCTTTCATGGATGCTTCATCTGGTGGACAAGAGCTCTCTTCAAAAACTGAAAAAGCAATTGTCGGATGCAAGAGAGGTTGGCAGGTGTTCAAACCAGTAGAGAGACCTTTTGAGTTCCAGAGCGAGAATCTCACTGCAAACCTAGGAGTAAGAAAGAGAAATACTGTCTTTTGGAGTGGATCCCAGGGTTTGGGGGCCACTCTTGAAACCGCCTGTTTGAAGCCTATTGCTGACGTGTGAGGTTGAGCTTCTTCTAGAATCAGTGTTCGGACTTGGACCTGGCACCTCTTCCCTGTGGGGTGTCAAGGTTTTTTAGAGGCATTACCTGCGGTTCCTTTATGTCCATTCTATTCACACCACTAGGGGTCCTCATTGGTTTGCTCAGGACTGAGCAAACCGCAGTTTTTGAAATAGCAACTGACAGAAAGATGCTGCAATTTGTGGATCTCAGGCTGTGTGGTCTCGGACAAGTTACTCAGAGCCCTTGGGCCTCGACGTCCTCACTTTCACAAGGAAGAAGGGATTGACAGCTTACATTTGTCAAGGGCTTTCCATGTCCTAGACGTGGCTTTTGCTTTAGTTGAGTTTTCTGCAAAAGCAAAGCCTGAGCCAAGGACTTGGTGTAGCAGTTTCTTTGAGAAATGTGGATGTCAGGGGAGGGTGATATGTAACGAGGAGAGGCCACCCAATAGGTAAGTTAATGAGGGGTTACTGAGCACTGCAGGGACTCATCCAGAGAGACCTCCTCAGGGGGACACAATCCCACCATCTGTCCAATAGCTCTTATCTCACACGGGCTGAGGGCTTCTTCTGAGGGCAATGCACTGTCCCACAAAGTGAAGAAGGTCCAAGGGCCCTTGGTGCACAACTGTGGTAGGTGAGTCTGGAATCAGACAAGTTGCCACCATCAGACATATGCCGAAGGGATGCAACACAGGTGCCTGAGCTGCAGTGCCAATGTCTTTTCTTTCACACAGATGTATGAGGATCTGGTATTGCACTCCCAGGTTTGAGAAGAGCATTTGATGTTAATAGTACCGATTGTCCCAAAGACATGGAAACAACCCCAGTGCCCATCAATAAATGAATGGATCAATAAAATGTCGTATATGCATACTAAGGAATACTACTCAGCCATAAAAAATGGCAACCTAGTATCTTTTTGGACAACCTGGAGAAAACTGGAAAAACTTCACTTTTCTAAGTGAAACATTACAAGAAGGGAGAAACATACACATGTTAATAATATCAAATTGGAACTAATCAATACACTTAAGTGCACACATGGAAGTAAATCTGAAAGAAAATGGAGCCGATGGGAGGTGATGGGTACATTCACACCTATTGGGTACAGTACCCCCCATCTGGGTGAAGGGCACACTTGTTATTTGTAACTTTGACTCAATTATGTACAAAAATAAAGTGTGTAAGCAAGTGTACCTCTTAATATTCTGAAATTAAAAAAATAGTGCTAATTGTGACTGATATAAGGTAGATTTTTTACAAATAGAAGTGGCAGCTTGTTTGGTCAGGGAGAGTGTAGCTACTCGTACATATCAACTACCAAAGAACAGCTTCCTCCATTGGGGACCACTGCGTTATGGGGGAAGGAGGGAGAGTGAAGAAGAAAGGGGCCATCCACCAGTGATTTGCTGAATCACTCCCAATACTCCTTAGGGAGTGATTCAGCAAATCCTCGCTGCTTGGATCTTCCTTAACAGATGCCTGTTAAATGAATGAAAGAATGTAGTTATAGGAGTTCTCTTTGCTTACTTATGCTGGTGTGGGCTCTCAGATAGTTTTGAGATGATTAATTGAAATGAGAATAGACTGATAATCTTCAACATCACGTTAAGCACCCACAGAATGTGGGTAGCACTACATTTGCGTGTGTATCAAAACTTTTTAATATAATTGTTACGTACTTTTTCAAATGAAGGAAGGAAGGAAGTGAATGAGTGTTAAATGGATAGGGACTTGTGAATGTACCTGTCAAAAAATAATTTCCCTCTCAGTAATAAAGGTCATGAGCCTAATAGCACGGCAAAGTTTGGAGTTGGTGGCCAGAGCACAAATGTAGCTTCATTACAATGGATCATTTAGTAAAATAATTAAGGTTTAACTTTACCTAGTCAGCACACATCTATATTTCTACTTAGAATCATCCGTGCTCAAATTATCTGAGATATACTGCCTCTCATTCTTAGTAAGATTTTCCAAAGAGTTTACCAAAATCAAATCATCATTTGCTATCTACTATTTTGCTTTCTTCTCTTTGGAGCTCTAGGAGAAATAGTTGCACACTGTAAGCCAAAAGCCGCCCTCCTCTCTGCCCCACAGATAAGATCCTAGTTTAAGTCCTGCTCAGCTTTTATCTAAGTTAATGTGACTGTCTCTGTACCCGTGTCTCTGCCCTTCTGGTTCCAATGTTCTTCTCCTTCCAGGGAAAACTCCTCCCTGCTCTGTGAGGGATCCTTCCAAACTGCAAATCTGAGCCTGTGTGGTACTCCTCTGCCCCAAATCCTTCAAATCCTTCAATAGTTGCAATTTTTTTCAGAATAAAACTTAGGATGTGGCATGACTGTGCTCTGTCCACTTTTTTAGCCCACTCCAGTCTCCACGTATTTCTGTGAGTCTAACCAGAAACCATCATACTAACTCAGAGCATGCTGTATCTGCGTCTTGGCTGGAAAAGCCTCCCCTGCCCCTGCCTGCTCAGCACCTCCTTGTGGTGGTGGTGGTGGTGGGCCTCCCTCCCTGAGGGTAGAGATCCTGCCTTCTTCATCTCTGCCCCCATAGGACCAAGTACATTGCTCAACAAATATTGAATGTGCTCAACTGCACCACAGACTAAGTAAACGAAGCCTGCTTCTTTCTAAGAGGAGGTTTGACCAAACCACAGCATGGCAGAGAGAAGTCAGGGGATGTTCTAGCATTGGTAACAATAAGTGACATCAATGTCCAGCTCTTCCTGCACCAGGTCTTCACCATGTGTTTTACCTATTTTATTTAAATTGAATTCCAAGCACACAGATCGCTGCACATTTAAATATATGAACCTTAGAAGCTCAAGCAAATGGTTTTTATGTTTCCCACCCTTTGAGATGTTCTGATAGCCATTGTCATAAGAGGAGAGTTGACTGGCTATCTGTAACAAAGACTTCTGTGTGCTAACAGGATAATTAACATAGACATTGCCTCCTTGACAATCCGCACAATAAGATTTGGCATATTCTTTAAGGCATTAAAAAAAATGGACCATGTTTTAGTTGGATAAGGGTGTACAGCTAAGCGCTTATAATTCCAGGGATATAAAAATGAGTAGTAGGCCTGCAATCTATTTGCAATGAAAAAAAGCCCTTTTCCCTCCAAAGAAGTAAAATTATCCTAGCTCATCCCAAGATTAAAGAGCAACATGATTATTATATTTGAAATTGAAGACCATTTTTCATTGTATTTACCCCATCAGCTGCAAGTCTAGTTTCTATCATGATGGCTTGAAGCAGAAGATATTGTATAAACGTTTGTATTTACCTAAGTTACCTTTTTGAGGTATTAGCAGGCCCACATGGAAGATGCATTCATTGAAACAGTCTTTTCTTCATCAGGGCAACAACAACACCAAACGTATCCTAACTCTTTCAATCGTAAATTCAGTCATTCATTGTATTTAAAATATTTGTTGAACATTTATTCTTTTGCCAGGAGTGCTATAACAAGGAACAATTTTCTCAGAGCTGATGATTATCTATCTTATGTAGGGAGCCTAGTTCAGGCTGTCCCTGATATCAAAGGTAGTAGGCAGACTCTAGGCAGAAATACTTTCAACTGTAATGTTTGGAATAGAACCACTAGGCAGAGCCAGAACTGGGGGAGGCAGGCTCAACTTTAAGAGGAAGCATTATCATCCATGATGATCAAAATATCAAAATTTATATTAATGAGAATAGATTGATAATCTTCAACAGCACGTTAAGCACCCACAGAATGTGGGTAGCACTACATTTGCATGTGAATAAAAATGTTTTAATATAATTGTTACTGTACTTTTTCAAATGCAGGAAGGAAGGAAGTGAGTGAGTGAGTGTTAAATGGATAGGGACTTGTGAATGTACCTGTCAAAAATAATTTCCCTCTCAGTAATAAATGTCATGAGCCTAATAGCACGGCATGGTTTTAACTCTCACACTAAAGTATTATCTTAACCTGATTATGGGGGGGAGGGTTGTGCCCCCTTAAATTTTTATGTTTTCCAATTTTTTAAAGTTGATTAAATTTTTTAGAGATGAGGCCTTGTTATATTGTTTGGAGTGAAATAGCCATTCATAATCATGATTATCACGCACTGCAGCCTCAAACCCCTCCCACTCAAGTGATCCTCCCACCTCCCTCCCATGTAGCTGGAATTACAGGTGCCTATCAATCACACCCAGCTAATTTTTTCTATTGTATTTTGTAGTGATGGATCCCACTGTGTTGCCCAGGCTGGTCTCAAACTCATGGACTCAAGTAATTTTCCTGTCTTAAACCCCTGCGTAGCTGGGACTACAGGTATGTGCTACCTTGCCTGGCTCCAAATTTATTCTTAATTGACAAAGAATAATTGTACATTTTGATAAGGTATATCACAATGTTTTGATATATGTATAAGTGATAGAATAATTAAATCAAGCTGATTAACAAATCTATCACCTCACATACTTTTCCCCCTACAGTGTGAATATTTTAAATCAACTCTCCTAGCAATTTTGAAATACACATTACATTTATTCACCAGATCTCAAAACCTTATTTCTCCTGCCTAGTGAAACTTTGTACTTTTTGACAAAAATGTCTTCCTTTCCCCAAAGCTTCTGGTAACCACTTGTATAATTTTGACTTTTTTAGATTTCACATATAGGTGAGATCATGCAGCATCTGTGTCTCTGTGCCTGGCTTATTTCATTCAGCACAATGCCCTCCAAGTTCATAAATGTCAAAAATGGGACAATTTCCTTCATTTTGAAAGCTGAATAGTATTCCATTGTGTGTATATGCCCCATTTTCTTTATCCATTTTTCTGTTGAAGGACTCTTAGAACTGACAAATATTAAGGTTCATAAGAGACTACTGCAAGCAATTATATGCCAACAAAATATGTAATTATACTCCCTTAAATTCTGCACCCATGGCAAGTGCCTCATTCTTCTTTCTTTAGTCCTGATCCCACTACCAGGCAGACCTCATGGCTATCTAAGTATTGTGGAAACTCTGGGAGGGTTTCTGTCTCTGTGCTGTGTCACTCCTGTTTAAATGTGTTTATTTATCTAGGGATAAAGCAATCCATTCCACAGTAACACCTTCTAGATTTAATATGGCAGGAAAAAAGATGGAAGAGTAGTTTTAATTCATACTAATGAGTAAATGACGAATATTAGTTCTTTCCAAGAATCATATTTAGGATGCAGAGGATGAGCAAGTGCATGTGCCATGAGGGGACAATATGTACAGGAGGCAAAGACAGGGAGAGAGAAGAGAGCATATCTCTGGGATGGCCCAGGTCATTCCCAGATGGTGAAAGTGGTTAGATATGCCTCTGGCTCAGGGTCATACCTATCACTGCCGTATTTTCCATGTAAGTAAATATATACAATTTTGTTTGGGAGAGAGGGGCCATAAACACAGCTTTGTGTTTCCTTTATCATAAAGCTATTTTTAATGTGCAACAACAAAGAAATTTAGAGTTAATTCAGAACATCTATCCATGATTAGCCTCAATTGCACTTTGAAACCAGAGGTGATCATACTGTTTTGAAATCATGCTATTATGTTCTAGTGAAACTAGTCAGCCTCAGTTATTTGTCAAAAAAGTTCTTTTGTTTATTCAAAAGAAATGCTAGTACTCAGTTTTAAATTCCCAGATATTTTAAAGATATGTCTTTATATTATAAATGCATTGCTTATCTTAAAAAATTGTTTTTGTGATATTTGCCCCCCAAAATGAAAAATTATTTCATCTGATTGCCCCTGGTTTTGATCCAGAGAGTAATCAAATGTGCATTGTTTAGCCAGTCCAAATACAGAGTATTTTAAGGGCAATCAAACGGACTTTTTGTTAATAGACGCTCTATCCCTCAGCCCCTGACATTTACATTAATGGATCACATTGGCAAAGTCAGAAAACTTTAACACAGAAATCCAAGCTCATCCTTTACCTTAAGATTAAAACCCATTTAAATTCCAAGAATAAGTAGCTGACAAAGATAATTTTCATAGATTAACATTTTTCACCTGGGTTTTATATTTCTGGAAGAAATATACACTGCATTGGTTATGCATTGATCAAACTTTTATTGTGCCAGCTGTACTTCATAGACCTGAAAAAGTGATTCAAGCAAAACAAAAGAGAACATAAAAGCACAACTATAATGGTTTTAAATCCCAAAGAGGCAATTACAAGTTTGATTCCAGTGATGCAGCTGGACTCCATTGGAAAACTAAACACCTTATCCATATTAAGTAGTTATGAAGGCTAGGGCTCGGGATGTAAATAATAAATTTGTGCCACAGTCATATTTGTAAAGTACATCCCTTTTAATAAGTAGAAAGAATATGGTAATAAATTTCACACTAATTCATGTGCAAAGGAGAAATTTAAGGAGTTCAAATGTGTTAAGACAGGTAAAAAATGTGAGATATGAAATAACTAATCATTGGGCTAAAACAAATGAAAAAAGATTAGAGTAATGTGTACAGGATTGGATTGTAACTCCTTAACCACTTGGAGCTGGGTTCAGCCTAATGCAGCTTTTTGTATGCATGATGTTTCTCTGCCTCTCTTTAAAAGAAAAATGAAAGCAAATGGGGCATTGTGCTGCTTCCCAAATTAATTCACAAAAGCCTAGGACAAGACATTTATAGAACTAATTATTGCATGGTTTAGAATATTTCTCTCTACACAAATTTTTACACATAGGAATGAAAAGAGTAAAGTATTTACACAGGATTCCATCCTTTATTAAGCAAGCCAGTCGGGGCTCTTCCAAGTTCTCTTTGGAGTGCTCCAAATATTCTCATTAATTCATTAACCTACCAAACATTAATGTCTATTACATATCAGACACCAGGGTGCAAAGATCAGAAGGCAGGCCTCAAACCTCAAGATGTCACAGTTTAGTGGGGGAAATAGATGAGCATGCAGAGAACTCCAGCAAAAAAGAAAAAAAAAAATCATTGCTAAGTCGATAAATTCAGAGTGTCAGTGTGCAGAGTTTGCAAAGAGAAGGGCTACTTTGTCTTAGGGGAAGGTATTTCAGACAAAACCTCTCTAGAAGAGTGAGTAATCTTAATTTTGCTCCAAATCTTGTTGTTTGCAGCAAATTACTGAGAATTGCTCACTGTCCATTATTCCTCGATAGACCATTCACAAAAACTGAGCCCAATTCTTCCCAAGAAGAGGCCGATGATAACCCATGCAGGGTCAAACAGAAACTTGGACTCAGGCCAAACATAAAGGTGGATTTAAAAATTAAATGTAAAAAGCAAAAACTTAAACATTGAGGGGAAAATGCAAGATAGTGTTTTATGAAGTTGGAGTAGGGAAAAAATTCTTCATTAATTCTCAAAAGAGTACAAAACATGAAGGAGAAGACAGATAATTTGCACAACATTGAAAACTAAAAAGCAAACAAACAACAACAACAAAGAAAACCCCTCACAGCCTAAAGATGATAGTTCCAACTTTTATAACCACTATAAAGTTAGCACCCAGGGTATATGGTATCTACAAATCAATAAGAAGAAAATTTAAAAATAGAAAAATGGGTAAAGAAATTAAAGAGTAAAGAAGTATATAGAAAAGATGCTTAATCTCTTCAGTAATCAAGAAAATATAAATAAGACCACAGATTTCACACCTGTCAGATTGGCAAAAAGATAAAAAGACTGACAATAAAAAATATTGGCAAGGATGTACGACCACAGGAACTCTCATGTTCTGCTGGTGAAATTGTAAATTGGTACAACCACTTTAAAAACTATATGGCTAAATCAGATAAGGGTGTGTATGACAAGGGGTGGGGAACTTGAGGTGTGGGGGCCACAGGAGGCCTTCTAGATTTTTGGGTGTGGTCTTTTGATTGAATCCAAATTTTACAGAAAAAATCCTTTTATTAAAAGCCTCCCAGCAGAGGAAGATGAAGCTTTTCTTGCCTCCCTTGGTGCTTAAGAAAGAACAATCTTGAAATCAGAAGGTCACAGGTTCCTTGTCCCATAACCCAAAGAAACTTTCCTATAAGTACACAAAAGATGTGTTCAATAAGGACATATATTTTGACTGTGAAAGAGTCAACATTCCCATTAATAGGAAACTGAGTGAACGAATTGTGGCATACTCATGTAATGATGGACTGTACAGCACCCTAGACATGGAGACATGAAGGCAAGGTGATGAAAGTAAAAAGAGAAGTGAAGTGTGAGTATTAAAGGTAGGTGATCCTGGATCCATCCCTGGAACTTCCAGAATGAATAAAATGCTCTTGAGACTGAGATCTGGAGTTTGGATGCCTACACAAGGCAGAAGGTGGGCTACACCCATCCAGAGCAGGGAAAGAAGACCACCTCCATGTATGAAGTCTCCAGCTTCAAAGTCGTTCTGGTCCCCACCGTCTAGAAAACCTTCATTGACTGGCCTGGTAAAGCAGTAAAATGTTTGCTCTGAGAGGGAAGAGAGCAGCCACAAAAACTTAAAATTCTGCATTTGTACCATTGTACTGAGGGGTCCAAAGTGAACCCAAAACCTGAAGAACAAGATCCATGATGAGTAATCAACAAAGAAATTACCATTCCAGATTGAGGACAAACTAATGAGAAGTGGTTTACCATATGTTGACACTCGGTGGAAGAAATATTGAAGGCTGGACTTTAGAAAAGAAGGAAATTAGATACAGAAAGACCCCAAAGAAGAGTGAAACCATGAGGAGAAATAAAACAGGCAAATCTAAATTAAAAATGACTATGAAAGCAAAACTGTAACAATAAAAACTGAATGGGGGACTAAGGTAGTTAAAAACAAGTCAAAACTAAGACAAGACATCAGAATAAAATGGAAAACTGGTAACAAAATATTGTATTTAAAGCTTCCTGATTCCATAGTATTGCAAGATAGACAGATACATAGATAAACTTTAGAACTCATTATGAGAAGGAGATTTGTTAACTCTGACCACAACTTAAAAATAATCCTTATTATTTTTTTTAAAGTTGGCTTCTTGGTCTAGGGTTATGATTCTCTCTTTAAGTGCCAAATAATCCCTTTTTAAACTCCTTTCATTTGATTCATTTGAATGTACTGCCTTCTGTCATGACTCATTTGGATGTACTACGTGTACTTGAATACTTGCATTATAAATTAAGAAAGGCTGAGCCAGGCACAGTGGCTGAGGTGAGAGGATCACTTGAGGCCAGGAGTTTCAGACCAGCCTAGGAAATATAGCAAGAGCTTGTCTCAGGAAGGAAGGAAGAGAGGGAGGAAGGGTAGGAGGAAGGCTGTAGATGAATGAGTTAATATTTCAATTCAAAATGTAAATCCAGGATAATTAATTAAATGAACAAGTAAAAGGCAGAACAAAAAATAATGATAGAGGAAATAAATCCATAACAGAAAGGGTCAACAAGATAAAAATCTAGTTCTTTCACAGAAATTAAGAAATATTCATTATATTGATCAAGAAAAAGAAAAAAGAAAACAAATATACAATAGTATAAACACAGAAGGGCCATCATGATAGTGTAAATTAAATATACCATAAGAGAACCTTGAAAGCTTTTATACCAATAAAGGCATTTTAAAAAGATTTAGACAAATGTGGATAAATCTCCAAAGTAGGCTTGAAAATTATTAGAGAGCTCTGATTTTCTCAAAGTATTTAAATCTGAGTATCCTGAAGGTATTTAAAACATTAATGAAAATCTGCTCCCCAATAGCACCATGCCCAGTTCTACCAGCATATCAAAGAAGGCAAAGCACCTATCTCATCCAACTGTTCCAGTAAACAAAAGAAGAAAAGCTTTCTCTTTGCTTGCATGCATCTGCTCTATTCCTGATGCAATAATTCTAAATTTTTATAATATAAAATATATCAAAATTTATAAAACAAGAAAGATAGAAATAAATTGAGGCAAAGTTACATTAAGCTATTCATTGAATAATCTCACTGTACAGGTATTTATACAGAAAGAGTAAAATCTCTCCAGGATGAAATTACAGAAGGCTGCAATCTGGATGTGAATCTGAGGATACACAATGACTGCCACGTGACTTCAACAGTGCCTGGAGAACTTGTAGTCTTGGCGGTTTGCGGACAACTGAGACCAGAAGCTGACTGTGAATGAGAACATCATGGAAGGGGTAGCTGGAGATGGAGGGAGTTCCGGGAAGTAGGACTGATGTGCTTTATAATTCCCCTTGTCCAGCCTGCCAGTCATATTCAGAACCAACACAGCCAGCTAGTTTTCCCTGTATGTGAAAACATTCATCACTTTTGGTTTCTTGCAAACCCAGATACACCCCTACTCTGGTCTAGTTGCTTCTGAACATCAAGTAGAATGACCATTCTCTTAACTCTTACTTAGAATCATTTGGGTCATGGAATTAAAATTTACAGTTGTTTCCACTCCATGAGGCAGCTAACTTTCTATGACCATGTTTCTTGTAGCTAATTGTCTTGTAGAACTGAATTTTTTTTAAAAAAACATTCTAACATGATTGCACACTATTGCCTGATGAAAATCATATGGAAGTCATTTAGTCACTGAACTAACACAGATCTTAGAGGTCTTTCAGACTTGAAAAACTCCACTTTTCTTTAGCTCATATAATGTCCCTGTTAGCCTGACATCTTTTCAACCCTCTTATTTAGTATAATTGAAGCTGGTCTTTTGGAGCAATCAAGTGACCAAAAGATGCCACAGCTCTGAGGCAGAATAAACTATTTTATCACATCTCCTAAGACAGTTTAAGGACAGGACTCCACCTTACTTCTGACCAAGGAAGGCCACATGGGACTGTGTGATAGAAGAGCAACTATATCAATTAACTGTATAGAAGAGCAACTGAACAAATAAATGATCTCCTAGCTGCTGAAATTCAGCCCATACCCATATAAAGAAGGGGCCAAACTGGTCTCTCTCTTGAGCAATGTCTTCCAGGATCACTGAATCAAAATGTTGATATCAGCTGATAAGCAACTTGGCTGGAAAGAAATAAGGGCCATCAAAATCTAACCATCTCAAGTCCTCAACACCTCCCCCCCCATTAACTTTATGCTAACTTTTCCCTTATTATACTCCCATTTTAATGGCAAAAATGACATCCTGGGGTGGAGTTTTAACATGCTAATGAGACATATGACACATGAAATAAAACTATGCAGGTGCAAGAAAAAGCCCACCTCTCCATGCTTACCCCGCACCCTCTTCTCACCTACTCTTCTTTAAAACTCTCTCTGAACTACCCTTGGAGAAGCAGCCTGAGAATTTTTCCTTTGTGGTGCCCTATATTCTCCAATAAAGTCTTGCCTGTGACTGCCCTCTGGTCTCTTGCTAATTTCTGTCACAAAGAGAGCTCAAGGGCCTACATTTCCCAGGTACCCATTTAAAAGGAATGTCATGCTAAACTCAGGCCTGCATTCTGTCTCACTCGCCCAAGGGCCATCAGATCTGCGTTGCACCTGGGAGGCATTCTGTCTAGCCATTAAGGGTTCTGTTCTTGGAATACAGAAGATCTCACATAAATCCTGGCTTTGCAATACACTTGCTGAGAGATGTTGGGTGAGGTTTCCACTTCTCTGAGCCTCCCATTTTTCCCCATGTGTAAAGTGGGGACAATTTCTATCCCAAAGGGTTGTTAAGTGAAATAACTGTTGTGAAACAAAGTGCTGACCAACAATGGGTCAAAATTCAGTGGTAGTTACTATTCAGAGACTGACCTCAGAGCCCCTGAGAACGTTCTCTTGGGAAGGACCTGAGGCCGAGAGAGGAAAGGTATAGGAGGTTGGTTTGAGGTCATGGTTGAAGGACATAGTGATTCTTTCTACAGCATGGTGTTCTGTGCCACTCTTGCATATGTTACCAAAAGTTTGGCTCTTGTCCCCTTGGCCACATCAGAAGGACAAGTGGGTTGAAGAAAAGTTAAGAGAACTTTATTATAGTGCTGGCGAATGAGTAGGATGGCAGACTCTTGTCTTAAATTACTGTAATACTCCCTTCAAGAAGAAATACAGAGATTTTAACAGAATTTTCAGCTTTAGGCTATTGCGGTTTAACTACAGCATCTCTAGTGAAGACAATCATATGACCTCTGCCTGAACAATTTTGTTGTGTCACCTCCTGTGGCACAAACAACAAACAAACACAAAAACAAACAAAACAACAACAAAAGAACACTCTCCTGGCCCTCTGATCACTGGTGTTGGGCAGGAATGCAGGTTTTAATTCCCAAAAGGGGTGAGGGGTTTTAAAGAGACAGCTGGTAAAATATTTTTGCTCTTTTTACAGGCATTGCCTCTGTTACATATTCATGAGCTGTCACACAGCGTTAGCTTCTGCTCACAGCATCTTAAAGTTCTTAGTACCTGGTTTTCTGGTTTTGTCTTGTTCTTTATCATAATGCTTTTCCTGAGGAAGAAGTAACAAGGCTCAGGCTGCAGAACAGTCTGTGTGATAAACATCATGCTGTAAAAGGTATTTTACATCCTGAGTGATAGATACTTCACAAGACTCAACATTTTAGATTTCAAGTTCTAGTTCCTTTCTACAGTAACTACCATCTATTTTTCCCTTCATTTGTCTCACTTTCTCTCTTTTATATCATTCTTAGAATATGATTAATGATCTATCATGTATTTGAGCTTATTAATGATTGGGTTTTGCCCAACCATTTTAGTGTAAAAAATAAAACATACCTTTTGTACTTTCTCACTTTCTCCCACTCCTCAGACTTGTTCCCTGTATATATCTATGCACATATTCTTATCTTTCCCTGTTATTCTTCCTTTTCCACCCATAATTTCTGCTTATATATGTTAGTCATCCACGATTTTCTTTAATAATGATGGCCTTGCAGCTCTAATAAAGTCAATGTCAGATCTAAGGGAGTCAGTCCAGTATGACAATAGTTTGCTTTCGTTCCTTGCTGATGAAGTCTTGAAAATCATTCTAGCTTTTATTTATTTTTAAATTGCATTTCTTAAAGTGCTTTTAATTATTCTCACTTTTAATTAAATTCGTCTAAGTTAAAATGTTGAACATATTAAAAAAGTTATCCCTAGTGTTTTTATATCATACCAAATGATGACTTCAGCTGTGTCAAGTGGTCCCTGATTAACTATCTCTCCAAGGTGAGAGACATGGTGAACTCAATGATCCCGCGGGTCATTAAGATGCGCATAGGTTCTTCTCTCCATACAGTGTGATAATGGATCCTTCTTTGTATTGGAGGTAACCTAGCAAGTAAGCAAAGCTCTACTCTAGAATGGAAATCATGCATCCTGGAACTGATGCAGGAAACTAATCTAAAATGGGATAAGGTATTTCTACTTGCACTCCTCTGCATTAGCCTAGCCCCTAGAAGCCAGTGTTAAGCCCCATACATTTTTTTTCAAACTAAAACCTGCTTCCTTGCTGAGTTTAGTAATCAGAGGGGTAGAGGAGTGTCCTTTTTTTTTTGTATCACAGGAGATGGCTTAATATATTGTCCTCACAGAAATCATAAAATTGTTTCTGCTGAAGACAGAGTTGACCAGGACCATTAACTATAGTTAAAATAGACCGAACCTGAAAACTCGCCTTTTAAAAGAGTGTATCTCTCCTCATAATTAGGAGAAGGGTACTATAAGATGAGAGTCTGTCATTCTCCTTATTTTTTGGCAAATTAATAAATTCCTCTTTCCTCTTCCTCAACTCACTTGTTCTTGGACTGCTAATGCAGCCTTGGGAATAAGTGCCGAAATTTCAGTAACAACATTCAGGCCACATATTTTCTTTTATCCTAAGTTTTTTAACCAATCCACTCACCACCCTCTGCTCCACCAGGTGGGCACAAGCATATGGGATTTTCATGCATCACAGCCTCATGTTTAAACCCAGTCGAAACAACACTTCTTCTATAAAATCATCCTTGACTCCCTCATGATGTAGCAGTTGCCTAGCATACAGAGTTCTACCCACTAATTTATTACCTGATGTTAATAGTCTTCCTGCTTTTTTCCCCTTTGCATACCTACCTCTTCTGTAGACTAAGCTTACTCTGGTCAGATTCTCTATCTAAGAGAGGATTTCTTTGCATCTCTTTTTATTAACCGCAACATTCAGCAAAGGGGCTGGCAGAAAGACTTCACTCAAATTCCGGTTGAACTGCACATGCCCAGGGAAGATTGCCAGTTATGCATAAAGGGAAGAAATTGTGACCTCCATTTCCAGGCAAATGAGTTTGGAAAATATCTTTAACTGTCCTCCTGATGGTCTTAATATTTAGACTTGTTTTCTTTGGTCTGTTCCTGAAATCCCTAAGGCTGATGGCAGTCCTAGAAGGACTCCACACGAAGACAGCAAAGTTCAGTGCCTTAGACACAGGCTCTGAAAAGAACTGCCTGGGTTCAATCTAGTTTCCCCCAAACTCCATATGTGTCCTCTGAAAAATATTTAACCTTTAATCTTTCCTCAGTTGTGAAACAAAGAACTTCATGGCTGCATCTTAGAGCTTATAATAGGGATAAAATAATCCTTATAAAAATAGCAGGTCACATTTGTGGGTTAGGCACTATTCTAAGGGCTTTACATCACATTATTACTAACAGCCACAAGAGATAAATGCTTTTTCATCTTTTGGTGGATGAGAAAACTGAGGTACAGAGAGGCCAAATGAGTTTGCAATGTTCACTTAGCTATTAAGTAGCTGTGCTCATATTGCTTCCCAAATGAGCATTCTTAACCACTTTTACATTCATTTTATTTTTTATTAATATTATTTTTAGTTTGCAAATCATAATTATATGAATTTATGGGGCACAATATGATGTTTTGATATATGTATACAACATGAAATGATTAAATCGACTTAATTAACATATCCATCATCTCACTGTGAAAGTTGTCAGAACCAAAATGAAGCCATTTGTGTGAAAAACCCTGACAAATAGAGCTGGGGAAGGCCATGAAGAAGGGCTTCTCATGCATGAATTGCCCTATATAAAGAACTATCAGAATAGACTGCAACCCCCACGATCTAGTACAAAGGCCGTTAAAACCATACACAAAAATGTACTTCTGCAAGGAGGGCTTCTGCCAAGTAACTGCCTATCCAGTCTCATCCTGGCACCTCCCTTGTTATTGATCCTTGTAGCCAAGAATAATTATCTTAAAACAATTATGTGATGCTCCTCATTTTCCCCTTAAAAACCTTTGTCTTGTCTTACCTCCCAGAATAAGCATGGACTTTACTATGCATGCAGGTTCCCATTCCATTGCCTCTTGCTGAATAAATATCATTTTTTTCTTTTAGGGAGTTTCTTTCTCTATTTGTTATTTAAGTTGACATCACTTGCCCATCATTTTTTGTAGTGAGATGTTTGAAATTTACTCTCCACAATTTTGACCTATACAATACATTAACTGTGGTCTCCATGCTGTGCAATAAATTTCAAAATCTTATTCCACCTGTCTAACTAAAAGTTTGTATCCTTTAACACTACACTTCTTATATTCAGAGCAACAACTTGAACAACTTGAACTAGTAATATTATTACTCCTTAGTTTTCCTTCACACCAAGGTTTTCAGACTTCTCAAGGTGTTTTTTGAAATTCTTATAGAAACAGAATGTTAAAAGTAAATTTGTGCATGCACGCATTTAGGAATGTATTTGAAAATAGATCATATAAATAATTGTTAACAATCACTCTTCCAAAAACAGTTGTGAAAATACTACCTCATGATTATGATGTAGTAATTGAAAGCTACTGATGAGAGAAAGCCTTCCCTCCTAAAAATTAGGGATATTTATTTACCCAGTTCTGTGTTTATTTATAGGCAGACTGGGCATTACTATTTAGATTTGTAGTATTTAGTTTAGGAGTCAGAAGGGCGATACCACATAATAATTATAATCTTTAGAAGCAAATTTTCCATTGTCAGATAACCAAATCAACTGGCATAAATGTATGACAAATTGTGAAACAGTTGATTAAACCAGTTGCCAAATAGAACTCCATTCAGATAATAATTCAGTGTTCAACACATTTTAGCACAGATTACATGAAAAGTCTTTATGTAGCAAAAGCAGAGATCGAGACTATTATCCTACTTTTATTTTCTCGAGGATAATGTGATTATAATAACACTAATTTGACAGTCTTTGGTATGAACAATTTCTGCTCCATTCACTAGAAAGTGCATTAATTTTTTCCAGTAAGTGATGTGATTATACGGTAGAAAAGAATGGAAGGTTAGAGATTTTTTCTTGTCTTTCTTTCTTTCTTTTTTTTTAAGACTCTTTATGGTAAGGTGATAAGCACAAAAGTAAAGTGATGTTTGCTAGGCTGTATAATCAAGGTAGAGGTAGAATCTAGTACACCCACCTTACTGGTTCTCATTCTTCTATCTGTAACAATTGCCTCTGTGAGCTAAAATAAAATCTTAAGTCTTCTTCCCTCTTGGCTGATTGAATGAATTCTCTCTTAGCCAAAGAGATACCCTGACACAGAGTTGCTAGCCTTGAGAAGGGAGGTGAGACATGCCTACTCCCGGCCCCCTCCCTTCTGGGACATAGCTTTTGTAACTTATTAACAGGCCTAAGGCTATGTGAGACAAACCTGCAGGTCCTCAATATACATAACAAAGCACTCGAGTCTGGGTATTTGCCATGTGGCTTGCCTCTAATTAACAGACTTCCCCATCTTCTTAAAGTATTCCAAGCCTTTAAACAAAGCTTCATTTCTTTAACCAATTACAAATCAAAGAATCTTTAAACTTGCCCGTAACCTGTCAGTCCCTGCTTTGACATATCCCACCTTTTTAGGCCAAACCAATATACACCTTCCATGTATTTGATTTATGACTTCATTTGTAATTCATGTCTCTCTGAAATGAACAAAACCAAACTGTAACCCAATCTCAGTGAGTCCTCTTGTTCAAGGATTCTTGGTATGGATCCTCAAATTTGTCTTAGAATAAGATGAGCCTATTTAAATTATTTTACAGAGTTTGGCTTCTTTTTAGTTGATGCCTCTTAGTTTGGGGATATTACTCATGCTCCATGTGTCCATAATTCCTTAGAAGTATATTCCAGTGGGTCACATTGGTGCTGGTGATGCTTTATTGCTAAAGGGTGAGAGCAAATACCAAGGGGAAAGATCTCTTTTTCTGCCTGTTAATCGGTGGCCTATCTCCCTGCTCTAGGTTCACCCTGTTGTTTTAATCACATTCTCCTGCTATATGAACTGTCATAAAGGAGATGTTTACTTAACCCAGTCCTGTTTTAACCCAAACTAAGCAGCATCAGTAAAAATAATGGCAACATTTTTTTTCTTCCTTTCTAATGGTTGTCATACTATGTTTGTTAGAACTTTCAGAAAATGTTGAACAATAGCATGAAAATAAACATTCTTATCATGTTCTTAATTTTATGCCATTCATGAAATATGTGTTACTTTTCCCCAGGCCCACACTAATGATCAAAACTGGGACTCTCTGAATTTCTGTGTCTCTCACAATGCTTGGGAAACACAATGTCTTGGAGTAGAGCAATGCCTTTAGTATCATCCTCTTTGGTTTCAGGAGTCTCTATAATTTGCACGTTTGATTCTCTGGTATAATCCCATAACTCTCTCAGGGAATATTCAGGGGTTTTCTCTCTTTTTTCCTGCCTCTTTGAATGATTGGGATAATACAAATGTCTTGTCTCAATTTCTGAAATTCTTTCTTCTCAATGTTCTGCTCTATTACTGAGGATCTCTATTGTGTTTCAAAGTTCTTCAAATGCCTCTTTCAAGTCCTTAAACTTTGTTATGTCTTTCCTCATTATGTCCATATCCTTGGTGACTTTGTCTTTAAATTCACTAATTTTTTGAGCTAACTTTTGGACTATGTTTTGAGTTTCTATTTCTATCTTCTCCTCAATTCCAGTCACCTTATTTGCCATCCATATTCTGAATTCTATTTATGACATTTTAGCAATTTCTCTATGGATGGTATTTTCTGTTGTATCTACCTTATAATCTCTTGGGGGAGTTGATCTGCTCTGTTTTTTTCATGTTGTCAGAATTCTTCTGCTGGCTCCTCCATATGAGTAATATATATATATATATATATAATATCATATGGAAGACTAAAACTGAACTTGCACCTCTCACCATTGACAAAAATTAACTCTCTTTAAAAATAAAAAAATTTAAATTTAAGACAAAACAAATAAAAATTCTAGAAAAGATTTTGGGAAAAATGCTTGAGAGTATTGGTCTGGGGAAAAATCCCTACCCCAGCAATTGCAGCAACACCAAAAACATATAAATGAGATTTGATCAGGCTAAAAAGCTTTTGCACAGCTAAGGGTACCACAAACAAAGAAAACAAATAGACTTTAGCCTGAGAGAAGTTTTTGCATGTTCCAAACCTGACAAAGGGTTAATAACTAAAATCTACAGAGAACTCAGTTTAATCAACAAGAGCAAGTTTTATAAGTAGTAAAAGACTTAAACAGAAACTTCTTTGAAGAAGAGAGATGAATAGCCAACAAACTCAGTTTAATCAACAAGAGCAAGTTTTATAAGTAGGAAAAGACTTAAACAGAAACTTCTTTGAAGAAGAGAAATGAATAGCCAACAAACACAAGAAAAAGTACTCCTTGTCTTTAATCATTAGAGAAATATAAATCAAAACCACTTTGAGATATCACCTAACTCCAGTGAGAATAGCCCACATCACAAAGTCCCAAATCTGACAATGCTGGTGTGGATGTGGAGAGAAGGAAACACTTTGATACTGCTGGTGAGACTGCAAACTAATACAACCTTTACAGAAAAAAGTATGGAGAATTCATAAAGAACTAAAAGTTGACTTTCCTTTTGATCACACAATTCCATTACTAGATATCTACTCAGAAGAACAAAAATCCTTTTACCACAAAGACATTTGCACCAGAATATTTATTGCAGCTCAATTCACAATTACCAAGTTGTGGAAGCAACCCAAATGTCCATCAACCCGTGAATGGATTAACACACTGTGGCATATGTGTATCATGGTGTACTCAGCCGTAAGAAAAGATGAAGATTTTACATCTTTCATGTCGAATTGAAACACATTCTTCTTAGTAAAGTATCTAAAGAATGGGAAAAAAGGCTCAGCATCTGTGGCTTAATGGGCTAAGGTGCCAGCCATGTACACCTGAGCTGGCGGGTTCAAATCCAGCCTAGGCCCACCAAACAACAATGACGGCTGCAACCAAAAAATGGCCAGCCAAAATGTGGCTCCTGTGGTCCCAGCTACTTGGGAGGCGGAGGCAAGAGACTCGCTTGAGCCCAGGAATTGGAGTTTGCTGTGAGCTGTGATGTCACAGCACTCTATCCAGGGTGACATCTTGAGGCTTGAGGCTCTGTCTCAAAAAAAAAAAAAAGAATATATTCAATGGACTCAATACTAATATGAAAACTGTGTATAAACAACTACATGCCCACATTAATGATCAAACACAAATATAGTACAGCAAGGGGTAGAGGAAAAAAAGGGAAGTGGTGGGGGAAGGATGAAAGATGATTGGCAGGAGGAGGGAGAGCAATTGGTGGGATCTCACCTAATGTGCACAATGTAAGGGTGTTCATAATGCCCCTGGGTGAAGGGCTCAACTACGACTTGAACTTTATCTTAAAATTGGAAACAGTACAACCTGGAAATTTGTACCCACACATTAATTTGAAAACAAAAACAACAACAAAAAACCCCCAGAAGAACCATGACGCAATCTCAGAACTCTTTCTGTAGAACTTAGATGCTATTGGCACATCAGTCTTCAACAAGCTCTATCCCACAGCCACCACCAACTGGTTAGGATGAGCAAAGACAGTGAAAACCATTTGACACGCATACTTAAGAGTTTTGCTATATGTAGACTCTTTTATCCTGTTTACTTAAAGATTTCTTTTTTCTTTTTAAAAGACAGATGCATGTTTTCACCATTTTCCAATATGATGATTATATGCTTTTTCTCATTTTGTTAGGGATAGGGAACAAAGTAAGAGAAGGGGAAAAAAAAGTGGGGGGTGGGTAGAGAAAAAATAAACATTTAGTTGCTTAGCTTAGATAGGAGCAGGGTAGGGAAGATAGACTATTCTAGGCTATTGCAAAAGTAGAACTATCTAAGATGGTGGTTGAAAAGCTTTAAAATTCAGCTATAATTCCTTTACTGGGTATGTACCCAGATGACCAAAAATCACAGTACAACAAAGATATCTGTACCAGATTGTTTATTGCGGCCCAATTCATAATTGCTAAGTCATGGAAGAAACCCAGGAGCCCATTGATCCACGAATGGATTAATAAACTGTGGTATATGTATACCATGGAATATTATGCAGTCTTGGGCCAAATTTTATGTTATTTTGGTTACTTTTCACTTTACCTTTAATTCCCTTCATCATTTTTGTTCTCCATAATCTAAATTCTCTTCTTTCACTTCTATTTTTACATAACTGGTGTCATCTTTGGTAGCTGTTGTGTAATCCTTTTCAGGATTAATCTGTTTTAGTTTTTCGTGTTGACAGAATGTATTTGTTGGTACCTCCACATGTGTTGCTCTTCTTGTTTACTTCCTCTCACTACTTAACTTCTCTCACTTCCTACTTTTCCTTAATATGCTTTGTTTTTGTGCTTTGAGATTAAAATTGCCCTTTGGTACACAGATTAAAGAAAGAAGACAGAGGAGAGCACAAGAATGAGAAGCAGGGACAAGGAGGATAGAAATAAGAAAGGCAATGATAATAATAGTAACATCCCATGCATAGTGAACCATACTGCCAATACCAGTGCTCTGGGTTCATAGTAGAGCTGAGTACATTGGATAATTTTTCTTCCATTCTGTAGATACTTTACGAAAAAGAATATGTTCCAGCTCCATCCATGGGAACATAAAAGAGATAAAGTCTCCATCTTTTGTAAGGCACCATAATATTCCATGGTATACATATAACACAATTTATTGATCCATTCATGGGTCAATTGGTACTTGGGCTTCTTCTGTGACTTAGGGTCATTCAACAACAGATTGTTTGCTTTCCATGACTTTGTGTAGGTTTTATCTTGTGAATGATTTCTTGTTTTCGTTAGCAGTGGTCTGAGAAGACACATGGCATAATTTTTATTTTTCTTTAATTTTTTGAGACTTGTTTTGTGGACTAAGATATCAAAGTGCTGGAAATACCTTATGTGCTCTAGAGAAAATGTGCATTTTGTAGTTGTGGAAAATAATGTTGTATATGTGCCATTAGGTCCATTTGATTTTGAGTTTGGTTTAAGTTCTGTGTTTGTTTTTGTATTTTTTTTTAACCTAGGTTCCACTTACATGCTTTATTGACCTCTGACAGTGGAGTGCTGAGGTCTCCAGCATTTCTGATGGTAAAATGTATTTACTTGGCACGATCAAGATTTGCTTTATTTGGGGGCTCCCATTTTGAACGCTTACATGTTTATGATTTTTATGTCTTCTTGGATACTTTCCTATATATTCCATAAATACCCTCTGTTCTTCTTTCCCTTTGTTGGTTTAAAGTCAATTTTATCTAATATGAGAAGGGCTATACCTGCTCTATTTTCATTTCCATTTGCATGGATACGAAAATCTATGGTGTTGCTCTTCAGTTGAAGCTGATTGAAGATGAGGATCCAATCACTTCAGGCTTGTAATATTTTTTCTTAGAAATCTGTTGTTAAATGAATGGGTTTTCTTTTATATGTTGTTTGATGCTTCCATCTTGCTGCTTGCAGAATTTTCTCCTTCATTTTGATTTTAATCAGATTGATTACTATGTGTCTTAGTGCTGACTTATTTGCTATGAGTCTTCCTGTGGTTCTATGTACAACTTTTATCTCTGTGTCTGAATTTCTGGCAATGCCCAGTATGTTTTCCTTAATAATTTTTTCAAATACATTTTCTATTTTTTAACTTATTCCTCATTTTCATGGATACCTATAATCCAAATCTTAGTTTGCTTCCCATCATCTTTCATCTCTTACAATCACTGCTTTGTATTTTTTACACTGTTCTTTGCTACTTTGAATTACTGGGTTGTGTAAAGAACATTGTCATCAACCTCTGAGATGTTTTCTGTTCCCTAGTTCAGAAAAGCTTTGTGGTTAAAGCTTTAAAATGAATATTGATTTTCTTCAAATGACTCTTTAATTTCCTGATGTTCTGTAATATCAATTCTTATGTTATCTATGCCTAATTCCTGTTTTTCATAGATTCTCTGATTTTTTCTTAGCTTCTACATTCTTTTTAATTCCAATAATAATATTTGCTATTAAAATTCTAAATTTAATTTCTGTCATGTTGGAAATTTGTGGGTTGTGTTCACTGCCATAAATCCTTTGCATTCTTTTCGAGTGTTAAAGTATTTTTATTTTCACTGTCAACAGAATTATTTGACTGGTTTCTTCTCATTTGATTCTTCTTCTCTCAGTTCTAGGTTAACAGAAATGATAGACACTTGGTATACCCTGATGAACTTTTTTGAGGTTTATCTAAGAACTTTTGGTCTAAGTTCAGGAGTGAGAGCTGTTCAGTGGTGGGGAGTCCTGAATGAAGTATTGGACCTCAGAGAGGTTCTGCTGATACCATAGTTTGGAGTGGTTACTCAGTACTAGGGTCTTGAGGTCCTGACACAGTTCTGGGGACTCAGAAATGGAATTTCAGACCTACCTATGGCCATTGAGCTATAGGGGCAGAGCCTCAGTCATAGAAACAGTGAAAGTTTCAGGTATTGCTCTAGGGAATATGGGAGCCAGAGCCACTATGTGCATGGCTGTTTTACAAGCATATGTACTGCTAGTATCCATATGGGTAAACATGACATGATGGTCAGCCATGGTTCTTTCCCATACTTACAAGCCCCATGCTAGGGGATACCAAGTAATGTAGTATCTGACTTTCCCCTTCTTTTCAGCTTGTCTTCTGTGAAAGAGGAATGTTCAACCCTCCATCACAGGAATCAACACAATGGAGCATTTTTTCCTTCTCCAGCAAGCCACTGAGATGCTAATATTGGTACTAAATGATGGGTCCTGAGAATACTTAACTTCATGCACCAGAGTAATCAGGATGTTATCAGTGGTAAAGGTAAAGGATTGGCAGGGACTAATTTTCGCTTGCACCTGGTCTCACGCACAATGTCTACACAGACTTTGAGCAGCTTTGGATGAGCCCAGAGTTATGTATTGGAAGAAGGGGTCCCCTCATAGATTGAGCTTCCTGTAAACTTTGTTTCTCTTTTAATAAACTGTATCTC
>CAUYON010048085.1:0-15908 GCA_963573935.1 Arctocebus calabarensis
CTATTTTTTTTTTTTTTTGAGACAGAGTCTTACCATGTTGCCCTTGGTAGAGTGCTGTGGCATCACAGCTCACAGTGACCTCAAACTCTTGGGCTTAAGCAATTCTCTTGCCTCAGCCTCCCAAGTAGCTGGGACTACAGGTGCCCACCACAACGCCCGGGCCAAGTTCGAACCCGCCAGCCTCGGTGTATGTTACGTGGCCTGCGCCTTACTGACTGAGCTAGGGGCACTGCCCCAGGTGGCTATTGGTGAGAATGCCACAAATGCATGTCTCATTAGGTAAGGACACCCAGAAGGCAGGAGCAAGGATGAGGACTGAGTCTCAGAGAAAGGAAGGATGAGGACTGAGTCTCAGAGAAAAAGGACATTTTTTGGATGGGGTCACTTTTAGTCGGTCTATACATGAAGAGGGTGGGGAGAGGTCACAGCTAGTAACAAAGCTGTGATGCTTTTTCCAAGAAAGTAAGAATAAGGGGAAGAGGAAAGGCCCAAGGATGAACTTTTTTTTTTTTTTTTGAGACAGATAATTTAGAAAAGAACCCAATAAAGAATTGATAGAGGCTTGGCACCTATGGCTCAGCAGGCTAAGGCGCCAGCCACATACACCTGAGCTGACAGGTTCGAATCCAGCCTGGACTCGCCAAACAACAATGATGGCTGTGGCGTCAAAAATGGCCGGGCACTGTGGCAGGCGCCTGTAGTCCCAGCTACTTGGGCAGCAGAGGCAGGAGACTTGCTTGAGCCCAGGAATTGGAGGTTGCTGTGAGCTGTGATGCCACGCACTCTATCCAGGGTGACAGCTTGAGGCTCTGTCTCAAAAAAAAAAGGACAGAATATGGATTACACAGTATCATGGAATGGCAGAAGTCTTTCAGGTTATCTGCTTAGCTCATGGCACCTTGAACTGCCTCTTCTCTCCTGGCCACAGGGTGGGGCCCTAGGACAGCCATCTCTGCACATGACCCAACATGGAAAACCTCAGTTTGCAGCACTAGGAATGGACTACTAACCCAGCTGTAGACAATGAGGATCCCAGACCCAGGAATTTGGAATTGGTTCTGAGAGACAGAGAGGAGAAAGGGGCAGGACAGGGCTATCTCTGTGTGAGACTTGATGCCCCTTGGCATCAGACTAACAAAGAAGGCCAGGATACCAAGATGGAATGAACTAATCTGAAACTGGCTACATGCATGCCTTTGTATTCCAGACACCCACTAACATTGTGTGTGTGTGTGTGTGTTTTCTTTTTTGCCTTTAGACAAAGAACCTAGGATTTAGGAATGAAAAGGAGCACCCAGGATAATGTACCACTGTGGTGTGTGGTGTTGATTGTGGTGGAGATTGTATATGGGGACAAGGTTGTATATGGGGACAAGGTATATATGGGAACTCACTGTACTTTCTGCTCAAATCTGCTGAAATCTCCAAAAAAATAAAGCTTATTAGTTAAACACACATATATACACACACAAATACACACAGGCCCAGGATTTAGGCTGGGCTAATTTTATCATAACCTCCTGACTCCTCTTGATCTGGAGCAGGAACTAGAGTGAATGGCTCCCAGAAACCCTTGACTGCATTGCTCTGGCTGTCAGTCTGAGGATTTCAAGTGGGCCCTAATGCTAGCCAGAGAGGGTGACATACCAGGTGTTTAGACCACACAATGCAGAGCCACGAGGTGGACCTTGAGTTGGAGTGGTCAAAGTAGGCTTGGGTCAGGACTGCTAACAAACCCAGGGTGTCCTAGCAGTGGAAGCAGTAAGGAGGCCAGTAAGATAACCTAGGACCCAGGGCAAGGGCAGAGAGCAGAAGGAAGCAGAGCTACTGCAGGGGCAAGCAGGGTGAACCCCAAAGTCTGGCTGAGGCCCTTCCTTTGCTGGGTACACCGACTCCTAGGGTAGACAGTCCTGGCAGACAGCTGACCAGTTAAGGGACCTTGGATAAATCATAGGACTTCTTTGGGCCATGGTTTCCTATTTTATTTTTGTAAAAGAGAGCAAAGCTGAATCATTTCTATGTTTACTTTTAATCTCTAAAATTTTATTATACCAATAAAGAACAGCTAATAAAAAATAAGATAGAAGGGCAGCGCCTGTGGCTCATCAGGTAGGGCATAGGCCCCATATACCAAAGGTGTAGGGTTCAAACCCAGCCTCAGCCGAACAACAAAAACAGGAAAATAGCTGGGCATTGTGGCGGGTGCCTGTAGTCCCAGCTACTTGGGAGGCTGAGACAAGAGAATCGCCTAAACCCAGGAGTTGGAGGTTGCTGTGAGCTGTGTCACGCCACAGCACTCTACAGAGGGTGATAAAGTGAGACTCTGTCTCTACACACACACACAAAGATAGAACCACAAAAGCAAACAAAAGGGCGGTGCCTGTGGCTCAAGGGAGTAGGTCGCTGGCCCCATATACCAGAGATGGTGGGTTCAAATCCAGCCCCGGGCAAAAACTGCAAAAACAAACAAACAAAAAAGTACATATATAATTTTTGAGATAGAGTCTTATTCTGTTGTCCAGGCTAGATAGAGTGCCCTAGTGTCAGCCTAGCTCACAGCAACCTCATACTACTGGGACTACAGGTACCCACCACAACGCCCAGCTTATTATTATTATTATTGTTTTGAGACAGAGTCTCAAGCTGTCACCCTGGATAGAATACCATGGAGTCACAGCTCACAGCAACCTCAAACTCTTAGGCTTAAGCAATTCTCTCTCTCAGTTTTTGCAGGGGCTGGGTTTGAACTGGCCCCCTCCAGTATATGAGGCCAGCGCCCTCCTCCTTTGAGCCACAGGCGCCGCCTGGCTTAAGCAATTCTCTTTCTTCAGCCTCCCAAGTAGTTGGGACTACAGGTGCCTGCCACATCACCTCACTATTTTTTGGTTGTAGTTGTCATTGTTGTTTGGCAGGCCCAGGCTGGATTCCAAACTTCCAGCTCTGGTATACGTGGCTGGTGCCCTAGCCGCTGAACCACAGGTGCCAAGCCTAATTTTTCTATTTTTAGTAAAGAGGACTTCAGTCTCCCAGAGTACTAGGATTACAGGCATGACCATCATGTCCAGCCAAGAACATTTATTATCTAAACTCCCCAGAAGACTGGTTGGCTCCCTCCTCACACCACTGAGCCTCTTTTTCTCCTCCAAGTAACTTGATGCGGAGACAGCCCCTTCTTGCCAAAGACAGAAACGCTATAACTAGGTAACACTGTGCCTGTCTACTGCAGTTAGCTTCTCTGAGTAGATTAAGGGGGGAAAGTGAAAGAAGGTGATATTAATATCAATTTATGCCACTTGCAAAATTAAAGGGGTGTTCCCCTGTATTTTGCAAGGTGACCTGCCTGCTTTAGCTACAAAGCAACAAATAAGGCCAAATGTAAATGATACGTGTGTACTTCACTTTATAGAACAGATGTGTGCCTGGGGAGAATAAAAAAAGAGAAATGAATGCATTAAATTTTTATAACTATAATACTATTCACTCATTATGATTTCAGAAAGATTTTATCTGCACTTTCGATTTATTTTCAATGGTTAGCAGATTCTGATTATTTATTTTGAGACAGAATCTCACTTTGTCACCCTTGGTAGATCTTAGCTCACAGTAACCTCAAAGTCTGGGGTGTAAGTGATTCTCTTGTCTCAGCCTCCCAAGAAGCTGGGATTAAAGGCACCTGCCACAACACCTGTCTATTTTTTTAGAGACAGGGTCTCACTCTGGCTCAGGCTGGTCTCGAACTCATAAACTCAGGCAATCTACCCCTACCCTGCCCTCCCAGAGTAATAGGATTATAGGCGTGAACCACCACGCCTGGCCCCTGATACTTTAGTTTTACTTTGCTCTAGATGCAGATAATATTCAAATGGTAGTGACCATTTAGAGGGGAGTCGCATCTTCCTTGGATATTAGTTTCTGAAGTCATCAGGGAAGGAAAATCAGTGCCAAAATTACCTCTGAAAAAGCATCTTAGGCTCGGCATTAGTAGCACACTGGTTACAGTGCCATCCACATACACCGAGGCTGGTGGGTTCAAACCCACCCCAGGCCAGCTAAAACAATAATGACAACTGCAACAAAAAAGCTGAGCATTGTGGCAGGCACCTGTAGTCCCAGCTACTTGGGAAGCTGAGGAAAGAGACTCTCTTCAGCCCAAGAGTTGGAGGTTGCTGTGAGCTGTGACGTCACATCACTCTACTGAGGGTGACATAAAAAAAAAAAAGAAAAAGTATCTTAAAACACCCACAAAGTACAGTCTATGGGACACAAATTTTTATATCCATTCCTCTTGACTAATATGCATGTGTAATATTTGATGGACATGGAAATGTATATCACATGATAAAAATACATATGCAAAATATAATTTTACATTGTTTCTAATTAAAGTATTTATATTGTAATTACTCTCTATTTTTCTTCTTCAGGTGAGAGGCAGCCAGATCCTGGCACTGAGGGTGGTCAGATCCATAGCTCAGTGGGTAGTGTGCCAGCCAGCCACATACACTGAGGGTAGCTGGTTCAAACCTGGCCCAGGCCAGCTAAAACAATAACCATAACAACAACAAAAAATAGCCAGGCATTGTGGTGGGTGCCTATAGTCCCAAATACTTGGGAGGCTGAGGCAAAAGAATTCCTTAAGCCCTAGAGTTTGAGGTTGCTGTGAGCTGTGACACCACAGCACTCTACCCAGGGTGACAGCTTGAGACTCTGTCTCAAAAAAAAAAAAAAGAACCTGCCACTGAGTTCAGAAAAGTGAAATGCTTGGGGGCCAGGCGCAGTGGCCAATAAATAATCAGAATCTGCAGAATCTGTAAGGCTAAGGCAGGAGAAATGTTTGAGGCCAGGAGTTCAAGACCAGCTGAGCAAGAGCACGTGAGATTCCATCTCTAATAAAGAAAAAAAATTATAAATAATTAACCAGGCGTCATGGCACCTATATACTCAGGTAATTTTGGAGGCTAAAATGGGATGATAGCTTGAGCCCAGGAGTTTGAGGTTGCTAGGTTGACACCATGGCATTCTAGCCTAGGCAGCAAAGTGAGACTATGTCCCTGCCCCCCACCCCAAAGCGAAATGTTTGCAGCTCACTGTACAGGACACCTACTATGGCCAGCTTTTATGCACAGGCACCATCTCCTGAATCCTCACAACCACTTCCTTAGTCTTGGAGTCAGCAACTTTTTTTTTCTTTTCTTTTCCTTTTTTTTTTTTTGAGACAGAGCCTCAAGCTGTCACCCTGGGTAGAGTGCTCTGGCATCACCTCTAACTCTTGGGCTCAAGCCATTCTCCTGCCTCCGCCTCCCAAGTAGCTGGGAATACAGGTGTCTGCCACAACACACGGCTATTTTTTGGTTGCAGCCATCATTGTTGTTTAGTAGCCCAGGCTGGATTCGAACCCACCAGCTCAGATGTATGTGGCTGGCGCCTTAGCCGCTTGAGCAGCAAGTGCCAAGCCTTCTTTTTCTTTTTTTTGAGACACAGTCTCACTTTGTCACCCTTGGTAGACCTTTTCTATAAAAGAGCAGATGATAAATGCTTTTCACTATGTAAGCCATAAAGTCATGTGATAACAAGGTCTGTGGTACAACCACTCAACTCCACCAGTATAGCATAAAAGCAGCCATAAATACGCAAACAAGTGAGTGTGGCTGTGTTTCATTAAGCCTTTATTTTGGGCGGCACCTATGGCTCAGTAAGTAGGGTGCTGGCCCCATATACCGAGGGTGGGGGGTTCAAACCCAGCCCCAGCAAAACTGCAACAGAAAAATAGCCAGGCTTTGTGGGGGGCACCTGTAGTCAGTGGGGAGGCTGAGGCAAGAGAATCACCTAAGCCCAAGAGCTGGAGGTTGCTGTGAGCTGTGATGCCACAGTCCTCTACAGAGGGTGACAAAATGAGACTCTGTCTCAAAATAAAAAATAAATAAATGATAGAAAAAATAAGACTTGATTTTTATTTATTTATTTTTTAATGTTGGGGATTCATTGAGGGTACAAGAAAGCAGGTTACACTGATTGCATTTGTTAGATAAAGTCCCTCTTATAATTCTATCTTGTGTTTTTATTTTTATTTATTTTTTATTCATTTATTGTTTTTTATTGTTGGGGATTCATTGAGGGAACAAGAAACCAGGTTACACTGATTGTATTTGTTAGGTAAAGTTCCACTTATAATTGTGTCTTGAATAAGACCTTATTTATTGATTGATTGATTTTTGAGACAGAGCTTCAAGCTGTCACCCTGGATAGAGTGCTGTAGCATCACAGCTCACAGCAATCTCCAATTCCTGGGCTCAAGTGAGTCTCCTGCCTCCGCCTCCCAGGTAGCTGGGACTACAGGCGCCCGCCACAAATGCCCGGCCATTTTTTGGTTGCAGCCATCATTGTTGTTTGGCGGGCCCAGGCTAGATTTGAACCCACCAGCTCAGGTGTACATGGCTGGCGCCTTAGCCCGTTGAGCCACAGGTGCCGAGCCGATTTTTTTTTTTTTTTTTTTTAGACAAAATCTTGGTTTGTCACCCTCGGTAGAGTGCCAGGGTGTAATAGCGAACAGCAACCTCATACTCTCGGGCTTAAGCATTTCTCTGGCCTTAGTCTCCCAAGTAGCTGGGACTATAGATGCCTTATAGTGAAATTCTTTTAACTTTAGTGGGTATTTCCTAGACTTCTTGTTTCTGCTAAAAATATGAACAATCAACAGACTGATTTTTCTGTCTCAAGTTACAGTGTAAAACACATGAAGAGAACTTATGTAGCCAGTAGTGTGAGAACAGAGTGAAGGTGAAAGCAGATGGGGAGAAATCCAGGTTGTTAGGTTATCATTAGAATACAGGAAGTGGGGCGGTGCCTGTGGCTCAAGGAGTAGGACACTAGCCCCATATATCGGAGGGGCCTGACCAAAAACTGCCAAAAAAAGAATACAAGAAGTGGCAGATGTGAAGTGTAAAAGGCTTGTGGGAGGCAGAGTTTGGACTTGATCATACAGTTGTTAGGAAGACCACAGAAATATTTTAAGCATGATGACACTTTTTTAGAAAGGTAGCTACCTCCTGGTTAGCTGTTGGCAGCCTATTGGGGAGAGCTAGTCAGGAATCTTGCAGTATTGTAGGCTACGGAAGACTGAACTGAGCAGCAGAGGGGGAGAAGAGAGGATCGTTTAGAGTAAGACTGGAGAGACAGTGGCTGGATGCTTGTGGGTGATGAGTACCTCACAAACTGAAGCATTTGTCATGAAATGAAGCAATGTTACCTCTATTACTCTCAGTTAAACTGTGCAGTGGTGTCACAGAGGTGTAATTGAAGCTCTTATAGTTTAGATCTGATCTAATGTTAGCATTTTAATATATTGACTTTCAAATACCTTTTAACTCTATATCTAAAGTATAAAACTTACCTCTCTATATAGGAAGGAAATACAAGGATAAGGAAGTACACCACCAGCAATTTTTTTTTTTTGAGACAGAGTCTCACTTTGTTGCCCTCAGTAAAGTGTCATGGCATCACAGCTCATAGCAACCTCTAACTCTTGGGTTTGAGCGATTCTCTTGCCTCAGCCTCCCAAGTAACTAGGATTACAGGCGCCCACCACAACACCCAGCTGTTTTTAGAGATGAGGTCTCACTCTGGGTCAGGCTGGTCTCAAACCTGTGAGCTCAGGTAGTCTACTCACCTCGGCATCCCAAGTGCTGGGATTACAGGTGTGACCACTGCACTGGGCCTCTACCAGTACTTCATTATTATTATTATTATTTTGTGTGTGTGTGTGTAGACAGAGTCTCACTCTATCGCACTCGGTGGAGTGCTGTACAGTCACAGCTCACAGCAACCTCCAGCTCTTGGGCTCAAGTGATTCTCTTGCCTCAGCCTCCCAAGTAGCTGGGACTACAGGCGCCCGCTACAGCACCCAGCTAATTTTTGATGCAGTTCGGCCAGGGCTGGGTTTGAACCCGCAGCCCTCGGTATATGGGGTCAGTGCTCTACTCGCTGAGCCACAGGCGCCGCCCCATTTTTTTTTTTTTTAGAGACAGAATCTCACTTTGTCACCCTTCGTAGAGTGTGTGGCATCACAGCTCAAAGCAACCTCCAGCTCCTAGGCTTAGGCAATTCTCTTGCCTCATCCTTCCAAGTAGCTGGGACTACAGGCGCCTGCCAGAATGCCCGGCTATTTTTCTGTTGTAGTTTGGCCAGGGCTGGGTTCGAACCTGCCACCCTCGGTATATGGGGCCCGGCACCCTACCCACTGAGCCATAGCACCGCCCTCTACCAGCATTTTAGATGGAGGTCCATATGGTTTATCTGAAACTCTTGGGACCAAGTTCATCTAATTAGGTCATTTTGTACATACGTAGGCAGTCCCCAAGTCACAAACATCCTACTTACATGTGACTCTCACTGGCAAGTGGAACCTATTTCAGGTAAGAGGCAAGTCTACCTGTTCCAACTGACTTACAAACTCAACTGAAGAATAGTCCTACAGAACCTATCTCTTGTAATCTGGGACTGCCTGTGTATGTTGTTTAACACCCCTAGATGGATTTGGGACAGCACCTGGTGATCAAGCATATTAATATTTATGTGGTGAACAAACAAAAACTTCATACTACTTGGGATAAGAAAAGGCTATGGGGCGGCTCCTGTGGCTCAGCGAGTAGGGCGCCGGCCCCATATACCGAAGGTGGCGGGTTCAGGCCCGGCCTCGGCCGAACTGCAAAACAAAAAAATAGCCGGGCGCTGTGGCGCCTGTAGTCCCAGCTACTAGGGAGGCTGAGGCAAGAGAATCGCTTAAGCCCAAGAGCTGGAGGTTGCTGTGAGCAGTGTGATGCCACGGCACTCTACCCAGGGCGATAAAGTGAGACTCTGTCTCTACAAAAAAAAACACTTCTGTAAACTTCCTGAGTCCTCTCAGGAATACATCCCTGAGTTCTAGCCCAGGAATGATAATTTCATTTTTGGCTCTAAAATTTGAGTATAGGCTTGGCGCCTGTGGCTCAACAGGCTAAGGTGCCAGCCACGTACACCTGAGCTGGTGGGTTCGAATCCAGCCTGGGCCCGCCAAACAACAATGATGGCTGCAACCAAAAAAAAAATGGCCAGGTGTTGTAACGGGTGCCTGCAGTCACAGCTACTTGGGAGGCGGAGGCAAGAGACTCGTTTGAGCCCAAGAATTGGAGGTCGCTGTGAGCTGTGATGCCACAGGACTCTATCAAGGGTGACAGCTTGAGGCTCTGTCTCAAAATAAATAAATAAATAAAATAAAATAAAATTTGTGTATATTACAAAACACATCAGCACAAAAACCTTTGAGAATACTGTAAGTTAAGTACCATAAATTCGGAACAAACCAAATAACTTGCTACTTTAAAAGTTCCTATAATCTGCCAGCTTGTTAAAATACTCTCTAGCACAGGGCTGGTCCAAGAGAACTTTCTTTGATGATGGAAATGTTCCATATCTGTGTTGGATGACTGAAATGTGGCAAATGCAACTGAGGAACTAATATTTAAATTAAATTTAACTTAATCTAAATAGCCTGGTTGCTATCATGCCGGACAGTACAGATCCAGACTCTGAGGAGTGGAGTCTGGTGGCACTCACTGGTACCTCCAAACCTACCAGTTTCCCAGCGTCCATAGTTGCCTTTAGCTTTTTTCCTAGCTCTGAGCCAGAAGCCACCATGGCCCTCAGCATATCCCCAGTGGCCAAATGGCAGACACAGAAGTTTTCAGCCAATTTGGGTGCCTGTGGAAAGAAAGACAAAAAGCAAGATACAGTTAACACTGTAGGCCCTGGAGTCAGACTGTCTGAGTATAAACCCGGTCCTGCCATTTATTGGCTATGTAAACTTAAACAAATGCCTACTTCCTCACCCATAATAGGGATAAAAGTAGCTTATGTTAAAACATTATAGGATCATAGTAAGGATTACACGATAATACATGTAAAGCACTTAAAACACTGCACCTAGCATACCAAAACCATCATAGATGTTAGCTATTACCATTACCATACTAGTGACACATAAGCATCAGTTTCCCTGTTATAAATGGGGAGAATAAAAATAACAGTGCCAACAATTCATATGGTTGCTGTGAAGTTTAAATGAGATCATGTATATAAAGCACTCAGCACAATGCATGGCCCATAACATGTGCCCATAAATAGCCCCACAGGAAAGAATGTGTTCTTGTCAAGTGCTACAGCCACTGGAGTGGGAGGCAGCTGGGAGTAAAGTGAAGAAACGGGTTTGCCCCCAGGCAAAAGTGAGTTCTTCCTTGTCCCTGTCACCAGGTACCAGCTTTGTTTTGAATAGATAATTTAACTTCTCAAAGGCTTAGTTTCCTCATCTGTTTAAGATGGAAAAAGGCAAAAAAAAAAAAAAAATCCAGCTTGGAAGGCAGCTGTAAGGCTTAGACGAGGTATATTATGAAGTGCTCTTGGCAAATAACAAGCACTTACATATGTGTTTTAGTTTTAGGGGGCATCATGGTCTTTTGGTTAAAAGCCTGGGCTTCAGAGTCAAATTGTCTCGATTTCAAACTCCAGGTCCACCAATCACTACATTTGTGACTTGAGAAGTCACTTTACCTTTCTACGTTTCAAATTTCCTCTAAGTAAAATGGAAATGGTAATAGTACCTATATCATTGGGTTGATGACAAGATTATACAGAATTCGGCATATGCAGGCCATGGCACATGAGTAAGTGCTCAGTGAGCATTAACTGCTACCATATATTCATTCTATAGTCATTCATTCTATATATTCTATATTCATTCACACAGAAAGAAAACATTTACTGATGCCTCTTCCAAAAACCCTGTTGGAAGCTAGGGAAACAGATAAATAGGAAGGAGACAGAGACCTGTCCTCAAAGAGCTGAGTCTGATAAACTACATATCAGAATGCAGAATTAGAATAGGAGGAGACCCAGGAGACTTCAACACCAGTTTTGTGGTGGCAAAAAAGAATGCGAAATTCACAGTACAAGGAGCTCAATCTTAGCTTTCTGGCTCAACTGTCTTATAAAATAAGTAGGTTTGGATCCTTGTTCAAACAAATTTATTGAGAGTTTTCTTAGGGGCACTCTTAGGTACACAGAATAAAAGTTAAATAGATGGGGCTCAATGCAGAAAATTCTGGTTTCTAATTCATGGACCGATTTGGTTCAAGCAAAGAGATGCCTTCACAGCAAAATGGAACCCAGATGAGAAGTCATTAAAAACTGTGCACTTCAGAAAATGAATGAAGGTCAGGATTAGGACCCCAGCAACGGAAAACCAGGCTGGCACTGTGGCTATACATTCAGATACGGCACTTTCTGTCAGTTTTTCTCCTTGGTTGTTAAAATTAACCTGGGTGAACAATCTGGAGGTCAGGCTTGCTCAAGTGGAAAGGCTGACCAAAATATCACACAGAACTGTTAGTACACAGCCTTCTCTATTTTTATCACTCCCAAACTGCAGGACTCTTGTGCACTGTTCCAGGTGATTGAATTCTACAGCCATATGGGGAATACACACCAAGAGGGAAGGAAACAAATTCTTTCATTTTCTCCTGGATGCATGGAAATCCCTGCAGTAAGCTGCAAAAAGGATGTGTTGGTTTTGGAGTCAGACAGATTTATACTTGATTCCTGGCTAAGGCGCTCAAATAGCTGTGTGATCTTGGGCTAGTTACTTAACTTCTCTGAGTATCATTTTCCTTACCCACTGAATGGGGCAATGACTACTGAATAGGGCTCTTATAAGGATAAATTAAATAAAGTACCAAAGCATCAGACACAAACTAGACATTCAATAAATAAAAAGTTCATGGCCTTTCTTCTTTGCATCGCTCTTTATTTACTGACTTCAAAGCATGATAAAATAACTTTATGATAGTCTCCTCACACTTCAGGCTTCAGCTTTGGAACACCACTTCTCAGACTCTTAAATCACTTGGAGAGTGCTGTTAAAAATCCAGATTCTGATTCCATAGGGTGGGGCCCAACTATCCGCATTTAAAGAAAGCTTCCAGGCATGGATGGGCAGCTAGACACTGAACGACACTTCTCAGACCAGGGGTGCTGGCCAAGACTGTTACTGAGCCCAAGAAACATGCTCATCACCTCTGTGATGGAAAGAGATGGAAAACTTTTTGAGGGAATGTGTGGGAAGAGTTAGAACCACTAGAGAGGCAGCATAGTAGATGTGGTGGTTCTCAAACTTGATGTATGACCAGAACTATCCGGGGCACCTGCTAGGCCTGCCCAAAAAGTCTGTGATTGGCTGGTTCTCAGGTAGTGCCTCAGGGTTCTGATGGATGTAGTTTGCAAGTCCTAGGGTAGTGGCAAGAGGCTGAGTTTTATAGTGGTAAAAACTTGAGCTGGGAACTAGGTTCTGCCCTTACTCAGTGTCACCGTGAACAAGTTACATAATGTTCCTAAGTTTCTTCAGATACAGAAGACAAAACAGATAACAACATCTACTTTCAGAGTTGTTGTGGGGATTTATAAGATTATGTATGCAAAAAGATCCGGCACAGGGAAATAAGGGGAAAGAGCCCTCAAGATTTCCTAAACTCACCTGTTTTCTCATCTTGTAATCATCTTTCTTTCTCTAGTCTTTCCCACTCCTATTGCCTATGCTCCTGCGCATGCAGCTAGAATTATACCCTACTCTTTTCTGTAGTCAAATGCTAGTATTTGCCTTCCACCAAAAAACATCCTCAACTATCCCTTCTTCCTCTGAAGGAAAGACATCAACATCAGCTAACTTTGGGTGTCTGAAATATGCCAAGCAATTCTCCATGCACTGTTTTACAGTAGCTAGTATGCATAATATATAATAAACCATGAGGTGGGAACTATATTATTCTGCATTTTACAGATAAAATTCAGAGGCTAAGTTGCCCAAAATTACATAGCTAGTAACAGCAGAGCTGGCAACTGGCTCCAAAACTGTCAAGCCCTAGCTCCTCTCCATAACAGTATGACTTTTAAACAAATAACCCATAAGGCCTTAGTGGTTTTCCTTAAGGGAGGAGTGTGTGTCTGAAAGGGAACATAGGAGGACTTCACAGTGATGGCAATGTTCTATTTCTTGATAATGGATGTAAGCTACACAAGTGTATTCATGTTGTAAAAAATCATCAAGCTGCTGGTTCATAATACTCTCAACTTTCTCTATGTATATCATATCCTTTAAAAAAAGTCACAGAAACATATGTTTGAATTTCAGCTTTGCCTCTTAACTTATTGGGGATATCATTACCAACCTCACTGGGTGGGCAGGAGAATAAACAGGAGACCTTCAACAAATAATCATTCTATCCCTAACTAAACCCAGCATTTGTCAGTCTCTCATCTGACGCTGCCTTGAACTTGTGTGTATCTTTTTCATGGATATTCATTTCTGCCTATCCAACTGAAATACACAGCAACAAGGTAAAATAATGACTCTACTCAGAGTCAGACAGACAGGAGTTCAAATCCAACTTTTGCTACTATGTGTATTCTGGGGCAAGATACAGCCTCCGGGCTTCAGATTCTTCATCAGTAAAAGATACCTACATACCTCCTAGTGTTGAAGGATTAAATCAGATGAGGCATTTAAAGTCTTTAGCCTAGGGTCTGTGACATAATTGAGTAAGGGGTGACTATGCTGTAATTATTTTATGCTCCTGACATGGATAGAGGGGAAAATTTTAACCTAAGACAGTAGACAGCAGTAGAAAGAGAACTTTGGAGTCATTCAGTTGCAAGCTTGGCCAACTACCTATTACGTAGTTCAGAGAATAAGCCATTTGAACTTCAGTTTCTCCAACTGCAAAAGGGGAATAAGAACATGTGTCTCTCAGAATTATTGTATCACAGCACTGACATGAGTAATAAGCCTTTCCTGTAACATGGTAGCTGACTGTCTAAGTGCACCTGGCCTCAAAGAATTGGTATAAATTTGACACATGGAAGAAATGAGGAGGGACTGGCAGGAAAGGCAAGAAACATACCTTTGGTTTTGACCACAGTGCAGGAATATCCAACCCCAAAATGGAGATGGGGAAATGAAGTTATTTAAATATAATAACAAATATAATTAAATATAGTTTCCTTCAAAACTACCTGAATAAATCATCTTTTATACCAAAATACATCTAAGATGAAGGGTGTGGAGATGTGTTACTAAGATAAGGGCATCACTATTTATTGAGCACGGCTGCATGCCAGGTTGTCATCTAGATGTATTCTAGATGTTTTAAATATTATGTTGATGCAAAAATAGGTAGTTTTCAAGTGTTTTAGTTAGAAGTGGAGTTTTAAAAGGAATCACTATTTCAGCAAACATAATATACATGAAATACTGAGTTATGCAGGTATAATAGGAAGTGCTAGCAGGAAGAAGGCAAATATACTGAGCAGGCACTAGTCATAACTCCACGTTAAAGATTTTATTTTTCTGAGACAGAGTCTCACCTTGTCACCCTTGGTACAGTGCTGTGGTGTCATAGCTCACAGCAACTTCAAACCCTTGGGCTCAAGTGATCCTCTCACCTCAGCCTCCCAAATAGCTGGGACTACTGCCATGTACCACAATGCCCGGCTATTTTTTTGAGATGGGTTCTCACTCTTGCTCAGGCTGGTCTCAAACTCCTGAGTTCAAGTAATCTATCTGCCTCAGCCTCCCAGAGTGCTAGGATTACAGGTGTGAGCCTCTGTGCCCAGCCAGCCATGTTAGGGATTTTACATGAAAGACTGCAAACATCTACCAACAGTGGCCAAATAGACAATGCAAATGAAGGGAGTAAGACAAATGTAAGCCACAGGCAATGAAGAGGACTGTGCAGGGGACAGGAAAGTACACGGACCATCTAAAGTGGCAACACTACTCAGCTGCAAGGAAGTGACTACTGCCATACTGGAATGGAGGCCCATCATTGCCAGATCTGATTTCTCAAGATAAACTGGAGCTCTGGATTTTAAAGAAAAATTTCACAATCGAAAACACTCTGTGGTCAACTTAATTTTCTGAAAGCTGACAAACAGAAGAAATCAAGCATTTATCCTGCCTTTTATGTACAAACCATATCACTGGTAACCAAATAGTAGATGAGAGAAAGTTTCTCTTTATAGAAATATTTCAGCTAATAAATGAACAAGGAATGACATAATTATTTTGCCATTTTGCCACTAATAATGAATCACTGGACCTCGGCACTGAACAGCCATGGCTACAAACACCAGAGACAAGCAGACACCACATGTCTCCTAATGGAACACAGTACCATCTGCGTAGTCAGGCCAAAAAATTGAACCTGACCACACCTACGGCGCATCTTAGAAGGGTACAGGTGAAACTTACTGAATGCAGAATATAAAGATCTTAACACAATAACTAAGAAAATGCCATGAATGCTATGTTAACCAGTTTGATGAAAATATTTCAGATTGTATATGAAACAGGCACATTGCACCCCATGATTGCATTAATGTACACACCTATGATTTAATAATAAAAAAAAAGAACCTGAATCAAATTAACTGTATGGATCAAACTACCAATTCATGGGAAATAGGACAGAGGAATATGTTAAATACACCAGAGGTATACAAGTGGAAATTCTCAGAGTGAGTGATAATACTTCCAAGTCAAACAACTGAGGGAACTTACTAAGGAGACTTAAAATCATCACATTTGCAAGACAAATGGATATTTGAACACTGGCTGCTATTAAAAATGACTAATTTTAGGGCGGCTCCTGTGGCTCAGCGAGTAGGGCGCCGGCCACATATACCGAAGGTGGCGGGTTCAAGCCCGGCCTCGGCCGAACTGCAAAACAAACAAAAAAATAGCCGGGCGCTTGTAGTCCCAGCTACTTGGGAGGCTGAGGCAAGAGAATTGCTTAAGCCCAAGAGCTGGAGGTTGCTGTGAGCAGTGT
>CAUYON010048094.1:0-18786 GCA_963573935.1 Arctocebus calabarensis
TATCCAATGTACTCAGCCCTAATATGAAGCTAATTTATAGCTTTCATATGAAGGCTAAAACCCAATTATAGCACATGAATACAGGGAAAAGGGAAAGGGAGGGGAGGGGAGGGGGGAGGATGGGTGGAGGGAGGACAATTGGTGGGATCACACCTACGGTGCATCTTAGCAGGGTACTGGCGAAACTTATTAAATGTAGAGTATCAATGTCTTTATATAGTGATCAAGAAAATGCCATGAAGGCTATCTGTAACAGTACGATGAAAACATTTCTGAATGTATATGAATTGTGCCCTATGATTGCACCAATGTACAGAATTATGATTCAATAAAATTATAAAAACAAACAAACAAACAAAAAAAACAATGAGCCAAATAGTTCCTCCCCCAACCCACATGAGAAAAAGCAATGTGGGATTTTTTTCCTGTTATTTCTTTTCATTTTCAATCATAGTTTAGAACCACAAGTAATCTTGAAGTTCATGTTAGGCATGATTAGCATGTACCTCCTCTCATGCCCACTGAATGTTTCCATAGAGTTTCCTCCAAGGAGGAAATGGATGGTTTTGACAAGTCCCTCCATAGTCTTCCCTGATTTCTCCTTGGGCAGAAATATTAATGCCCAGAACACTAAACAAAAGGCTGATGAAAGAACCAAGAGCAAAAAGGCCAAATTTACTTACCAACTGGATCTCTTAACTTAGATAACCAAAATGTGAGTGCATTTGAACCACTGATGCTCTAATGTCCTGCAGTGGAAGGAGTGAGCAGTCTGTAGCAGACCCAAAAGTTGTCCCAGGAAGGGAGAAAAATTGTCAGCTCAAAACTCTCTTTTTAAACCATTTCTATCCAGAATAGATACTTATTTTCTCTTCAAGCTATGTTTCTGTCTGCAGGTCCATTGTCAATTTATGGGGAAATGCAAGGAAAGATTCAGACATTGACTAAACATGTTTGTTGGGGGAGCAGGGGGAGAGTTGGTGGTGAAATAGTTCTAGGTACAATGCATACAGGCCATGGGATTGAAAAGAATGCTTCAGTCCCAATGTTTGCACACTCCAGTACTGGAAGGTGTTCTGAGAGACTCAACCAAGGACTTCTCTATTGCCCAAAGCAATTGGTCATGGGTAATGCCAACTGGTTCAGGAAGGTAAGAACATTGTTCACTGTGGACATAAGAAAAATTTAATATACCTTATTACTAAACAACAAGCAGGCAGAAAAAGATGCAGTTTCTTAAAGAAGCATGGAAAAGAAGATTCAGTTTCAATTTCTTGCATAGATTTTCTCTCCTCTGCTTTGCTAAGATAATAGTCTACTTATAGATTTTGATTGCTTCTTTTACACAAACTCTACTCTTTCTAGACTTGAAAACTAGAGAAATATTGCTATAGATGTGTATCATCTTACGTTATTCCTCAACCAAACCTTCTGTAATAGGTAGTTTTGCCTCCTGTGAAACTCTATTTATCCCAGAAGTCAAATTCAGGTTGAACTATCAGAACATTTACAAAGCTCTTTATTTAAAAAAAAGCATTAAGACATCAAATAAAATAATGGATCTGTGTGCTCACCATCAAGAGGTGCTAAAACCATGAGATGAATGGACAATGGGAACTTTATAGTAAATACATGGGTTGAAAACACTGGAACCACAACTTAATCTTTTTCCTCCTCATTCTTCTCTTCCACCTCTTGTTTTTCCTACACATTAGCACTTTTTCTTTACTTTGGAAAATGGCATTGCACGTGTATGTGTACATATGCACGTAAAACTACAAACTTCACAAAAATATACATTTTCAGAATAGAAAAAAAAGTTACCATCTATTCTTGGCCTTCAGGATATTCTCCTTCCTAAATATAATCATCCTCACTTCTGATCTTGACAATACACAAAATTTGTATTTTATTTGCCAATGTAATTCTTTCACATAAATAAACAAATCAATACAGAAACAAAAGAAAGATGGAAGGAAGGTGGAAGGAAGAGAGAGAGGGAAGGAGGAAGGGAAAAAGGTAAGCATGTAAGGAGGTACGGAGGTAAACCTGAATCTGATCAAGCTTCTGGAACTATAGACTAATTTATAAATAGGGAACATATAAGCAAAAAGCAAATGTGAAAAATGCTATAGGAATTTCTACAAACCTGTTTTCTTTACAAATAATTGAGAAAAAGTAAAAAAGAATGAAAGGAAATATTTTTAGATTACAAAAAGATTTCAGGCAAATGTGTTATTTATACATGTAGCATGTAATTGGACCCTGATGTGAACAAATGAAGCATGTAAAGATTTCTATAAGACAAGTGAAAGGCTAGCTGCTTGAGAGTAATAAAGCACTATTTTTTTGGCATGTGTGCATTTTCTATACACTTTTAAGAGAAATTATCTCCTTGAGTTAATATTGAAGCATTTAAAAATAAAATAATATACAGACTGGTTTTCTTTAAATTGGCCATTGATCAGGGAACTCTGTAAGTAGGGTATATGCAAAAATAAATTGGTCATCCATTGACAGCTTCTGAGGTTCAGTGATGGATACTTAATCCTTATGCTCTTCCGTTGCTTTTATGTTTTTTTGAAAGATCACATGAGGCTCATGAAGATAAAAATCAAAAGAGGAAGAGTGCAGGCAGAACAAGATGGCAGGCCAGAAGGATCATTCAACTGAGCACTCCTAGAATGACTAGGAAAAAGAGAGAACCCAGCCATACCTGGGCTGGGGACCTCACCAAGAGTTGTAGCTCAGGGAGCACAGTGAGAAGGTGGTGAGCTGGATATAGTGTGTGATCTGGAGTGGTAGAAATCTGATATCTAAAGGTAAGTGATTGCAACCAGCTGGGATTTGTCAGCCCCCTCACAGAGGTCTGGGATAGGAGCAAGCCATCTGGAGTTTTCAGGTTTGGGGGGATGCTGCACATTGAGTGGAAAGGTTAGAAGTGTGGGTGGACTTCAACAATATATAGCAACCATATTTTAACACTGGTTGGAGTGAATTTCCCATCAGTTTGGTGGCTGGTGAGGCAGTCATACTGGGAAGGGCTCAGCAACCAGGGGCCTGCCATTGTCCTGAGAAGGTCTTAGTAGGAGCGTAAGCCTGGCCATCTTAACTCCCCACACCAGGATCAGAACTCCACTCTTTGGACAGGCTGAGAAACTCCTGTACCCAATAGGAACTGGAATCAGGGGGCACTGTGAGACTTTCCCCAAAGGATTCTTGTGAGCTTTAAGACCCCTACTTGGCATGGTCTGAATGCTAAAGCAACAATCAGGTGATCACCAAAGGCAATTAAGTTTAGACAGGAACCATAGAGGCTTTTGACTGTGCTATCTCCTAAAAACATCACAGCACCTCCTGGTGACCCAGTGACATATTTCAACATATATATTTCTACTAATGTTGGTCCCTTCTACTATATGTAAATTTTTTTAGTATTTTTATATTTACTTTACTTTTATTTTCACTTTCTTTAATTCTTTATGTTTTTTCTCTTTTTTTCAATATTGCTGAAGTTGCTGCAGTTTTTGGCTATTTGGGTTTTTTTACCTTTGTTTTGTTGGTTCTATTCTTAACTTCCATTTTTACTTTCATCCAGAGCAAGGATTCCTGTATTTTTGGTCAGGTGGTAGAGTTTGGCTATGTTCAGGCTGGTAAGGAGCTTCTGATTTCAAGGAACTCACCTAACCCTGCCCCTCAGAATCCTTGAATTATAGGTATAGCTTAACACCATTCATTACCATTTGTTCTTTAACTTTCATTCTCTCTTCCTGTCCTCATTCTCTCCTGTTCTTCAATTCTGTTCTTTCATTCTCCTTCCCTTTTTTATCTTTTTCTTTTCTTTTTCTCTTTCCTTCTTTCTTTCTTTTCCTCTTGTTTATCCCTGCTTGTGCTTTAACCTTCTCTTTCTTTTGACCTAAGCTCTGAGATAAAGTAATTTAAAACAAAGGAGACAGTGAAAAGGAAAAAGGAGGATAAAGAGGTGAATAGGAAGAAAGAATACATGAGGAGCAACCAACAGAAAAATCCAGGCAACATGAAAAACCAAAAGAGAGGGACTACCCCAAGGGACCATGAGACAGTTGCTGCAGAAGACTCCACCTATAAAGAATTAATGGACTTGACAGAAATGGAATTTAAAATATGTATGATAAAAACAATAAAAGGAATGGATGAGACAATGAAAAGACAGAACCAAAAGTCAGATGAGATATATGTAAAATATAGAAAGAATATGGTGGAGTTTAAGAAAATGAAATAGATAATCCTGGAATGTTATGATGAAGTAGAAAGTATCAAAAATAAGTTACACCATGGAGAATAAAGAACTTCAGAGCTAGAGGACAAAGTCATCAACTTTACCCAGATAGTGAAAGAGGCAGAAAAGAAGAAGGATAAAGCAGAATAGGTGACAAGAGAACTATAAGACTCCATGAAGCATTCAAACTATGAATAATAGGGATTGCTGAAAGGGAAGAAGATTATCACAAAGGAATGGAATCCCTACATAAATGAAAACTTCCCAAGTTTTACCAAAGATCCCAACACACTCCTTTCAGAGGAATATCAAAATGCTTGTCATGTCAACTCAAAGAGAGCTTTTCAAGACACATTGTAATGAATCTATCCAAAGTAGAGATGAAAGAAAAATTTCTGCAAGCAGCTGGGAGTAAGCACCAACTGACCTACAGAAGCAGAGCCATTAGGTTGACAGCAGAATTTTCAACTGAAACTTTTTAAGCCATAAGAGAATGGTCATCTACCTTCAATATCCTCAAACAAAACAATTTTCAGTGCAGAATTCTGTATCCTGGTAAACTAAGCTTCAAAATTGAAGGAGAAATAAAGTCTTTTGCTGATATATAAGCACTGAGGAAATACACCATAGCAAGACCAGCTCTACAGGAAATACATAGATCTGTTCTCAATACTAACAGCCACAATGGACTACAGCAAAGTAAACACCCAGAAGCTAAAGGTCAAAATTTAGCTTCCAGAATAGCACAAAGGATGAAACTACACAATGGACTTTCAGAAAATAATATGAATAGAACTCTACCACACTTATAAATTCTCTTGATAAATGTCAATGGACTGAATTTGCCACTGAAGAGGCATAGGTTTGCTGATTGGACAATAAACACAAGCCATCCATATGCTGTCTCCAGGAGACATGCCCAGCCCTGAAGGACAAATCAAGACTCAGGTTTAAGGGGTGGAAGACAGTATTTCAAGCAAATGGAAATCAGAAGAAAGGAGGGGTTGCAATCTTATTTTCAGATACAAGTGGATTTAAACAACTAAAGTTAAGAAAGACACAGATGGACACTTTACACTGGTCAAAGGAACAATACGACAAGAAAACATTTCAATTTTAAAATTTTATCTACCCAACTTAAATGCTCCAAGATTTATGAAACAGACCTTTATGGGTCTGAGTAATATGATATTCCATAACACCATAATAACTGGGGACTTTAATGCCCCTCTGACAGAACTGGACAGATCCTCTAAACAGAAATAAAAAAAGATACAAGGGACTTAAATGTGACCCTATAACAAATGGGGTTAATACACATATACAGAACACGCCATCCTAAAGCTAAAGAATAAATATTTTTTTCATTAGCCCATGGTACATACTTCAAACTAGACTACATCCTAGGATATAAATCAAAATTCAGCAAAATTAAAAGAATAGCAATTATACTTTGTATCTTCTCAAACCACAAGGAAATAAAGGTAGAACTCAACTCCAACAAAAATGTTCATCTCCACATAAAGACATGGAAATTAAACAACCTTATGCTGTATAACAGTTGGGTTCAGGAAGAGATATAAGAGGAAATCATTAAATTCCTGAAAAATTACAACAAAGAAGACACAAGTTACCAAAACTTATGGGAAATGGAAAAATCAGTCTTAAGAGGGAAATTTATCACATTAGATGCCTACATTCAAAAAACAGAAAGGGAGTGCATTAACAAACTCATGAACCACTTTACAGAAATGGAAAAAGAAAAATCTAATCCCAAATCCAGCAGAAGAAAGGAAATAATCAAAATTAAATCAGAGATTAATGACATTAAAAACAAAAGAATCATTCAGAAAATTAATGAAATAAAAAGTAGGTTTTACAAGAAAATAAATAAAATTGGTAATGCTTTGGCCAAATTAACGAGAAAGAGAAAAATAAAATCTTGAATAACCTCATCCAGAAATGTTAAAAGAGAAATAACAGATGCCACAGAGATATAAGAGATCATCTCTGAGTACTATAAGAAATGCTACGCCCAGAAATTTGACAATTTGGAGGAAACGGATCAATACCTAGATTCACACCCTCTCCCTAGACTTAACCAAGAAGAAATAAATCTCTTGAACAGATCAATTTCAAGAATTGAGTTTTTGGCTTTTAAAATAAGGGCAGTTTCATTATACTGTCATAGTTGGCAAACCAGATAATTACTGAACCGTTTTTCAAGATTTTTTAAATGGGGCAACACTGTCAGCATTTGGTATATAAATATAGTACACCTACTGATTATCTTCCCATATGTCATGAAAACTTTGGAGGTAATTTGTATAGCTTGAAATGTCTTCATTTTAGAATTGTATGCACAAAAAAGCCTTATCATTAAGAACAGAAAAGTGGCATTTTCTGTGTCTAGATTATAATTTATAACACAACTGGCATTTGATGTTACATAAAGTACAGAGTATGTGAGGTATAAAACCTGATTCAAGTTTTATATGAAAAAAATCTTAGTAAATGTTGGTTTTAATAAATGGCTTATCAATATTTTCAGATTCAGTCTATTCATCTAAGAAAAAGTAGTTTCCACTCTTCTTTTGTTCTACATCCTTCATTGAATTGAGTTTGTTTATTTGTGGCCTATAGTTGTTTGGATTTCTTCTGAATGTAATTTCAAGTTGAGACAAAAACTTATTCATGCCAGCCAAAGGGTTTGAGGATTGTTTGCCACTGTGTTCTTAGATGGGATACCATTAAAAACAATAAAAAAAAAACTCCCAATTAAAAAAATGACCTGGTTCAGAAGGCTTCACACCAGAATTGTATAAAACTTTCAAAGAAGAGCTTATATCCATACAGCAGAGACTGTCTCAAAGCACTGAGAAGCAAAGAATCTTCCCCAACACATTCTATGAGGCAAGTATCACCCTGATACCATGACTAAGAAAAGACCCAACTAAAAAGGAGCACTACATACCAATTTCACTAATGAATATAGATGGAAAAATTCTCAATAAAACCCTAGCCAATAGCTTATAGCTCACATTAAAAATATTATACACCGTGATCAAGCAGGCTTCATCCCAGGGATGCAAAGCTGGTTTGACATATGCAAGTCCATAAATGTAATTCACCATATTAACAGAAGCAGAAACAAAGACCATATAATCCTCTTAATAGATGCATAAACAGCATTTGATAAAATTCCTTTTCTAATCAGAACACGTAAGAACATAGGCACAGGTGGCAAATTTCTTAAACTGATTGATGCCATCTATGACAAACCCATAGCTAACACTACACTGAATGAAGTAAAACTGAAAGCTTTTCCACTTAAAACTGGAAATAGACAAGATCATCCTCTGTCACCAGTACTATTCAACATAGTGATGGAAATTCTTGCCAATACAATCTGGCAAGAGAAGGAAATAAAGGGCATCCAAATGCATCCAAATGCAATAAAGGGCATCCAAATTCTTATTCTTTGCTGATGATATGATCTTAGAGAACCCAAAGACTCAACTACAAAACTACAAGTAATCAAAAAATACAATAATGTCTCAGGATATAAAATCAATACTCACAGATCAGTAGCCTTTTTGTATGCTAATAAGAGCCAAAATGAAAGCTAATCAAGGACATATTTCCCTTCACAGTAGCTTCAAAAAATGGAATACCTAGGAACATACATAACACAAGAGGTGAAGAACCTGTACAAAAAAAAATTATGAAACCCTAAGAAAAGAAACAGCAGAAGATACTAAAAAATGAAAGGACTTCCCATACTGATGGCTGGGAAGAATCAACATTGTCAAAATGTCTATACTTCCCAAAGCAATCTACAGATTCAATGCAATCACTTAAAATACCATCAACATACTTTCAAGATTTAGAGAAAATAATTCTTTGTTTTGTATGGAACAAAAAAACCGCTGTAAGGCTAAGTCAATTCTTAGCAATAAAAACAAAGCTTAGGGGTATCTCCCTACCAGACTTTAAGCTATACGATAAGAACATGATGATCAAAACAGCATGGTATTGGCACAAAAATAGAGATATTGACATTTAGAACCAAATAGAAAACCATGAGATAAAACTAACATCTGAGAGCCATCTGATACTTGATAAATTGAACAAGAACATATACTTGGGAAATGAATCCCTATCTAATAAATGGTGTTGGGAGAACTGGACAACCATATGTAAAAGACTGAAACTGAACCCACACCTCCTACTACTTAAAACATTTATTCCAGATGCACAAAATATTTAAATCTAAGGCAGAAAACAATGAAAATCCCCAAATAAACTGTGGGAAAAACCCTTAAAGATATCAGCCTGGGAAATGATTTTATGAAGAAGACTTCTGTGGCAATTACAACAAAAATAAACAAATAGGATTTAATTAAACTGAGTAACTTCTGTACAGCTAAGGAAACAACGACCAAAGCAAACATAAAACCTTCACAATTTGGAAAGATATTTGTATATATGAATCAGACAAAAGCTTGATAACTAGGATTTAAGAGAACTCAAATTAATCAATAAACAACGATCCCAAAATCCCATATATCTCTGGGCAAGAGACATGAATAGAAGCTGCTCTAAAAAAGACAGACAGATGGTTAATGAACATTTGAAAAAATGCTCATAGTCCCTAATTATCAGAGAAATGCAAATCAAAATTACCCTGAGGTATCACCTAGTGAGAATGGCTCATATCACAAAGTCTCAAAGATCTTGGCATGGATGTGGAGACAAGGGAACATTTTTACACTGCTGGAGACTGCAAACTAATCCAACGTTTTGGAAGGAAGTATGGAGAATCCTCAAAGAACTCAAATTAGACCTCCCATTTGATCCTACAATCCCATTACTGAGCATCTCCTAGAAGAAAAAAAAAATCCTTTTATCATCAGGATATTTGCACTAAACTGTTTATCTCAGCTCAATTTACAATCTCCAATTTGTGGAAATAGCCTAAATGCCCACCAACCCAGGAATGTATTAACAAGCTGTGGCATATGTACACCATGGAATACTATTTAGCCACTATAAAAGATGGAGACTTTACATCTTTTATATTAATCTGAATGGAGGTGGAACACATTCTTCTTAATAAAGCATCACAAGTTTGGAGAAGCAAGAATACAATGTACTCAATTCTAATATGAAGGCAGTAGATGAGCTAATACAAGGGGTGGGTAGGCAAATGAGCAAGTGGAAAGAGGTTGAGGACAGAGGGGAATAGGGGGTCAGCATGTATAGCATACCTCTTAGGGGTGGGACACAATTATAAGAGGAACTTTAACAAATGTAATTAGTGTAGTCTAATTATTTTGCCCTCAATAAATCTCAAACAATAAAAAAGAAAAAGAAAAAGTAAAAGCATCAAGATGGGGGAGGTGCTCAGCAAGTTTCCACCTGTGGTACAATGAAGGAGTATATGGGAATATGGGAATGCTTCCTGGACTTGAATTTTACCTTACAAATGCAAAAAAAAAAAAAAAAAAAAAAAAATTAAAAAAATAAGAAGGAGAGAAGAAAAAGAAATAGGAAGAAGAAGAAATATATTTAAAAAGTAAACAAATGTATGAAGGGTGAATAAAATGATGGAGAAGAACAAATAAAGATTAGAATGAAGAGGGGAGGCAGTAGAGGAGTTGATGTTAATTGCATTTAAGGAACACCTACTATGTGCTGGACATAACATCAGAGATGAGGAAAGTGGACAGAAACACACCTTCTCACGGTATCAGCTTTCACAAATCCACTCAAATATTTCTGCTGAGACACAGGGTTTCCGTCTCCCACAGTAAATCTTATGTCCTTGAATTAATCTGTTTCCTGGGTATTTTATTCAGGGCACACACACTGGAGAGGCTATGGATTAGGGACAAAGTTTTCTCATTCCCATAATCTAAAGGCTGTTACCAAAGACAAGGTTGGCATGCTGTGGGAAAGGGAATGGGAATGGGATGATTGCATCTCCCTGGTCTCTTTCCTCTCTACCCCCAGAGAAACACAGAGAAGGCATAAGGGAATTCATTCCATTGCAAAATTTGAAAGGACATCTCAGATCATCAATTTGGCAAAAGCTTATTAAATAAAAAATAAAGCCATGATTTAGTTTCATTTGAGCTAAATGTCAAGTTCTAATAACTGTTCTGTCAATAAAAATAAATATGTACAACGAACACCCCTGAGGCAGGTCTGGGTCTTACACAGGTTATATGTGCAGAATCCCAAACAGGGCTCAGAATATAAAAGACATCAGTAAATGTGTGTTTTGTAAATGATAAAAGAATGAATGCATACCTTGAAAAAAGAAATAAAATGATGCATAAGCAATATTCATAAGAGGGTGGAAAAGTAAGACTAAAATATGTCACTTTGGATGGCTAACAGTTTGGATGAATAGTTTAATTGGGTGACCAGATGATTTCAGACAAAGACGGAAAGAAAATGGCAATGCACTAAGCCGTGATAAGCAAAGTCCTTCTCATGGATTAACATCATACAAAGTTAAAGATTCAACTTATCACTGCTTTCATTTCCTTCAATTAAAGTAAAGATGACAAAAATATCCTGTCAGGATATATATATATTTTTTATTTTATATATATCTTTTATTAAAGTAAAGATGACAAAAATATCCTGTCAGAATTTTCTTTTTTGAAGTCAAGAACAGTTTTATACCAAAAACAATTGCCTACATAAAAATTGCTCTTCATATACACTTTTGATCTCTTAGTAATGATCATTCAAAAATAAAACAGATAGGTTTCTTGAGTCCTAACCACATTCATATCTGAGGACTAGTCAATATCTTTCTCAGGCAGAGGTTCAAAGGCTCTGAGCTTTTTAGGAATGTCACATATTTTCACCCATCTTAAGAAAAAATAGAACAGCTAAGCTGACAATGATAAATTCTTAACCACTACTAAGCAGGAGGTTAAAACTGACAGTTAACCAATCAGAACACACTTGATAATCTGCTTGAAAAACTGGACACAGTCTGCTACCAGTAAAAGGAAAGTGAAGCAGTACTGAGAGCACAGAATCTTTAAATCTCAGGTTGTTTTAAAACACACACACAAAAAAACTATGGTTTAATGAAGAAAAAGTCCTTCAGAAGTCTCAACATTCTGGAACCAATGTGATGGAACCTCCATGTCGCCAATAATCAATCCAAACACTGTAAAAGAGTTACGAGTTTGCAGGTTGGTATCAGAAAACATGGGTTGAAATTCTGCCTCAGAATACATGTTATTTGTGAAATCAAGTTATATAGCCTTTCTAAGATCATTACTTATAAATTGTAGTCATCCCAAAAGAGAAATATTACAATTGCCTGCATGGATAGATGCTGTGAGGAATACTGTATCACTTCATTGCCTCCAAGCCCATTGTAAATAACAAACTACCCCAAACAGAGCTTTATTTCACCGTTGCTAGAAGTTATAGCTTAATCTTTAAACTTTATTTTTAAAGTTCACCTGAATCTTCTTAGGCTCAAGTGACTATAGTGTTTCTTCTAGAACAACGGTTCTCAACTTGTAGGTCATGACCCACAGGAACTGTATTAAAGGGCTGCAGCATCAGGAAGGTTGAGAATCGCTGTTCTAGAATCTTTTCAAAAATGAATCCTTCATGCCTCCCACCACTGCTCACTGGGTGAGCCTCTCTGATTCTTCATTTGCCAAGCTCTTACCCAAATATACCATCTTCTCTCTTAGTCAATGACCAGCTCCTTCTAATTTCACAAATCCTTTGTGCTCTCTGGTATTCCTAATCCACAATGAGCAATCCTCAATACAATTTTATCCCAGTTTTCAGATGTTTCCTTACCTAAAACCTGGCTGTTTGTTGAGAACATGGGTCCTCCTGGGTTTCCATCAGAGCTGACTTCGCTTTGCATAGCCTGTGCATCTCTATCCCTATCATACTCCCCTGTGTCATTTACTTTCGCTAATTTTTTTCTACCCTTCTTAAAAAAAAAATCCCATTCCTTTCATTCTTACCATTGCAGGGTCTTGTTTGTCAAGAATTGCGAAGGGTCTGAGGTTTTACCATATCTGCAAGCCTACAAATTAGCCTGCACACTCTTGGATGTTAGCAGAAGACATGGACTTGTAGGACAAAGACAAAAGGTGTTACTATTTATGACAATGGCAGCAGCCAGTGTGCCAACACTTTCTAACTCTGGTTCCCTAAACCCTAATTCTCAAAGGGGGACAGAAAATAGGCCAAATGACAGGAAAGGAACCTTGAACTTAGGAAACTTGATCTCATATACTAGATAGCCTATGCATGGCTGACCTTTGCTCTGAGGGAAATACTACCTTCATCTCCCAAAGTTATCTGCTACAAAACATCCTTAAAAAGATAGGCTGGAGCAAAGGTAATCATTGACTATGCTTAAAAGTTGTGCAAAGAGATGAAAGACCCGTGGACAATTTTCTTCCAAGAGTGTGCACACCCTTCATTACACTATCAAGCTCAGGGTTTATGATTTCTTTTCTCCTCATACTCACTCCTTCTTGGGCAATCTCATTCATTCTAATGAAATTAACCATCATCCAGTAGTAACTGTACTTTCTATCTCCAGTATAGACTTCTGAGTTCTATACCTTTATATTAAATTACCTTCTTAATTCTTCAAGTTGTAGGTCTTGTTGATATATTAAACTAAACACATCTAACATTAAATAAACTTCTGCCCCTCCCCCTGATCTTGCATCTGAATACATAACTCCTATGCAGTATATCTTGTGTGTCCCCTCCAGATCTACTTGGCATTATTCTTTATATTTTGAGAAGCTTATGGACAGAAATAAAGAGCTCTTTCGATTTTTGATGGACAGAAATAAAGACTTCTCATTCTTTTTGGCATAGAATCAGTTTGGTCCATGTTTGCCCAAGCAGAATACTTGAGGGCTGGAGTGTTTTATCAGTCTGGCTGTGAGGTAGGTTCTCCTTACAGTCGTTCTCCTGGTTTTCTGCTGACCCCTTTTTCTGCTTTCCCTTGCCATCTGGAAGTTATACTAAGCATCATTCCCTGTATTAGTAGGCCTGAGATACTGCTCTATCCTTTGCTGTCTTCTTAAGGAACTCTTCTAACATTTTTGCACATTGTCTCTCTATAAAGTTCCTTGAAATAGTCCTATTTGAATTAGTCATAGTTTCTGTTTGGACTCTGACTCATATATTCAACTGTGTCAGCTAAAAATGGGGGTTTCATGATTGTCTTATTCCCTGCATTTCACTGGTGAGCATCTTCTTCCTCTATCACCACAGCCACCACCCTCCTCCAAGTCATCACTATTCCTCAGCTGGACTGTTGTATGGCCTCCTTGGTGGTTTCACATCTCTTCTGGGACTTCTATAATACAATTTTCTTGTAACAGTCAAATGAATAGTTTTAAACTGTAAGTCAGTTCAATTCCTGTCAAGACTTCTAGATTTGACAAATGAATTCAGTAAAGCATTCAGGATGCAACATCAACATACAAAAATCAATTGGGTTTCAATACAACAATAACAATTAAGCTAAAAACCAAATGAAGAAGTCAATTCCATTTTGAATACCTACCAAAAAGAAAATCACCCTAGGAATACATTTAACCAATGATGTTGAATATCTCTACAAGGTAAACTAAAAGGACTGATGAAAGAAATTACAGATGACACAAATCGAAAAATATCCCATACTCGTGGATAGGAAGAATTATTATTATTAAAATTATCTTACAGTCCAAATTAATCTGTAAATTCAATGTAATTCTGCTCAAAATATCAATGTCATTTTTCACATAAGTAGGAAAAAAGTCCTAAAATTCATACGAAACCATAAAAGAGTCTAAATAGTCAAAGCAATCCTACACAAAAGGAACAAAACAAGAGGCATCACATTATATGACTTGAAATTATTCAAGGCTAAAGTAACCAAGACAGCATGGTAATGGTATAAAAACAGACAATCAAGCCACTTACCTATAGCCAGTTAATCATAGGCAAGGTCAATAAAAACATATCCTGGGAAAAGGACACTCTATTCAATGAATGGTGCTGGGAAAATTGGATAGGTATATACAGAAGAACAAAACTAGATCCCTATTTCTCGTCCTATACAAAAATTAACTTAAAATGGATTAAAGTCTCAAAATGTAAAAACTAAAACTATAAAAATTCTAGAAGGTGTAGGAAAAATATCTATTGGACATTAGCCTAGGCAGAGAATTCATGACTGTGACCTCAAAAGCAAATGCAAAAATAGACAGATGAGACTTAATTAAAAGCAAAGCTTTTGTACAGCAAATAATAATAATAAATTAAATAATCAACAAAGTAAACAAACAACTTACAGAATGGGAGAAAACATTAACACACTGTGCATCTGACAGAGGACTAATATCTAGAATTTAGAAAGAACTCAACCACAACCACGATAAACAATAAACCCCCAAATAATCCCATTACAAAGTAAGCAAAGGACATGAACTCATATTTTCAAAAAAAAGATATAAAAATGGCCAGCAAACATATGCAAAAATGTTCAGTGTTGCTAATTATTAGAGAAATGAAAACTAAAACCACAATAAAATAACATCTTACATAAGTCAGAATGGCTATTACTGTAAAATAAGAAAATAACAGATTTTGGCAAGGATGTAGAGAAAAGAGAATGTTTGTACACTGTTGGTGAGAATGTAAATTAGTCATCTCTATGAAAAATATTATGGATATTTCTGAAAGGACATAAGGCCAAGCAAGAGGTAACTTGGGAAATAAACAAATGATATAAACAATAAACATTATGAGTTTAGGGATAACAAAGACTATACATGATGCAGTCAATTATCTTAGGGTCTAAGACTGGAGGCAATAACACTAGTTAGGATCAAGCATGTGGTGAGGATGTCTTGGACAGTAGTGGTAACAGTGAGGATTCACCTATCCCTATCAGTCTTGCACAATAAATATTTGATTTGTGAGAGACATTTTTAAGGAAGACTAAGTAGGACTTAGTAATAGAGTGAATATGGGACAGAAGTGGAGTAAGAAAGAAAAGGAGATAATAAACAAATATTTTTTTAAAATCTACTATAATAAGTCATATTTAGGATTTTAAAATTGGTCTCACTTAATTTATACAATAATCCTATAAAATAGGTTGCATTATATCAATTTTTTAACTCAGGAAATAAACACTATTGTAGAAAAGAAAAGCTATACAGTTAGAGAGCTAGTCTCAAATCCTGGCTCTGCCACTTATTACTTGTATGGCTAGATACATTCTTTAAGGAAACAAAAATTAATAAGAAAAATTATGCTGTTTGATACAAAAAGGAAATAATAGTTATAAAGACTATACCTTGTACTTGGTGTTTTTGTGTGCAATAAAGCCATGAAATAAAGTGATCTCCAGAAACCAAATTGAATAACACACATAAAAATTGGAATAAGACCTGATATCAGAATACAGAGTCCAAACTTAACAGAGAAAGTGGAAAATAGGGGTATTGCTAGAAGCAAGGAAACCACAGAAAAAATTAGTCCCACCTCTGTCCAAATACTTGATTGACTGCATAGTTCACAGGCACAAGAGGACACACAGAAGACCAGGCTAAAATTGAAATTGGAAATGGTAAGAGTAGGGTAGATTCATAAATCTCAGAATTCTGCAGAAAAGATAAGTTTGCAGTGTGACTCCAAGTAACTATATGCTATAAAAAAATAAAAGTCTTCAGAAGAAAATAACAGATTCAGAGATGCATTAGCTACATTCTATAAATTTTGTTATTGCAAATAGGAAAATTTGTGGTGTTCGATGTTATATAATGAGAAAATAAAGGCCTCAAATCAATGAACTAAGCTAGAGATAGATAAAGCATGGTGCATGCCATGTTCTTGCTGTCTCACAAATTAAGTATGGCTTTTAAATTTTAAAAACATGGTCAAGAAATGAAAAAGAAGGGAATATAAGATACAGACTGCATATGACTCATCCTGATTAATTTGCTATCTAGAGCTTTACAGAAAAAAGTGTGAGGAACTCTGATTTAAACCTCTTCTTAAGAACCTAGAAGGAAAAGAAAGAAGGAAATAAAAACAAAAGCAGAAAGAAGAAACAGAAAATAATAAAAAATGGAAACAAATGTTGTTTTTAATGATTAAAGAAATTGATCAATCTTTGGACAAACTAACCAGAAAATGAAGAAAGAAAATACAGGAATCAAGGAAGAGACATTACAGATGCTACATACACTAAACCAATTTTAAGAAGATATTACATTGGCAAAGAACAACTCTTTGCCAATGAATTAAATAATTTGGGTAAAATTGAAAAATAATTATTGAGAGACATAAACTACCAAGCTCACTCAAGAACAAATGTATAGGGCGGTGCCATAGCTCAATGGGGATAGTGCCAGCTACATGCACCAGGGCAGGTGGGTTTGAACCCAGTCCAGGCCTGCTAAACAAAAACAAAAAAGTATCTGGTTGTTGTGGCTGGTGCCTGTTGTCCCAGCTACTTGGGAGGCTGAGGCAAGAGATTTGCTTCAGCCCAAGAGTTTGAGGTTGCTGTGAGGCACTCTATCAAGAGCAATAAAGTGAGATTGCCCCCCCCAAAAAAAATACAGAGTAGTTTTAAGATGGCAGCCGAGTAACAGCTTCCTTGCAACTGGGCACGGTGAGACTGGGGAGAGAAGAATTCAGGCATCTCTGGCTGGCAAGATCTGCCCAGAAACATCCCTTTGGGGACATAAGAACACAGTCTGAGACTTCTGGACCCCCTGAGGAAGGCAAAAGCAGTGGAGAACTGGCAAGTGGTTGCGTGTGTTCATTCGGTCTAATCCTGCTGGCAGCTGTGGCTACAGCAGCAGTGAGATTGCAAACTGGAAAGGCCTTGCCTGTGAGCTGTTTGGGTTGATTTTGGACTTGGCATTCAGTTGAACTGCCTTGGGAGAACTGGGGCAAGAGTGTGGAGGGCCTTTGAGTGTTGTCTGGGGCTCCAGACTGAGCCATCCAGCCAGACGGAGCTACCAGTGTTTGGTTGTGGGCTGTGCGGAGCAATCGTGGGAGAACTGCCCCGGCAAGCTCCACCCTCAGGGCTTCAGAACAAGCATTGGGAGGGAGCCAGTAATCTAGTGACTGAGTAGCCTAAAGGCGGGGACTGAGATGCCTTGCAGCCTTAGCCCTCAGGGGCATAGGGAGAGACCAGTTTTGGCACACTGGGTAAGTGGATTGCCACTTAAGGATTGATCCCAGTGAAAAGCATTTTCCTGGGAAAGCTTCTGCTAAGCCCAAGTTAGCAATTTAAAGTGCCCTCTAAACAGGCTGAGGAGGATTTAAGCTCTCTACCCTGCGGGGTTTGAGAAATCATTAGAGACCTCCGGTCTCCATTTTGTTCAGCCTTATCAACATTGTGGTTAACATATCATACCACAGAAAATCACCTCTTGCCCAAACAATATCAGCAAGATATATATACTGCTTTGTTTCTTGGTTTTGTTTTGTTTTGTGATTTTGTTGTTGTTGTTGTTTGCTTGTTTGTTTTCGTTATTGTTGTTTTGTTTTTAATTTCAACATTTTCCTTAAAGCTTTTTCTTTTCTTTTTTTTATTTCTTCATTTTTCTAGTTTAAATATAATTTTCCATTGTTGCCTTTTTCAACAATTAGACTTAAATTTTGCTAGTGTTTCTACTCATAGTACTTGTTTTTTTCTTCAATCTTATCCCTTAAAGTTTTTAGTTTGCTTGTTTTGATTTGATTTATTGCATTTTTGTCTTCCCTCTCTACTTGGTGGAGGTGGGGTACTGTGTCCAAACAGGCTGGTAATGAGCTGCTGACCTAATCACCCAACCAGACACCCCAGAGGTTGAGGGCTCTTACGGTTGGGTCAAAGTACCCTACTGTACACCTATATTGCTTCCATCCCCCTCTTTCTGTGCCTTTCTACTTTTGGTCAATAGTTGCTTCTACCCACCCCTTCTCCTTCCTCCTTTTTCTTTTCTTTTCTTTCTTTTTTTTTTTTTTTCTCTCTCTTTCTTTCTTTTGTTCCCTTCTTGCTCTTCAATCTTCTCATCCTCTGGTCCTGTACCAAAAGGACTCATCGAAACCCTAGTCCAGAAGCACGACAATTTAAAGAGCAGGAGAAAGTGAAAGGAAAATTAGGGCAAGGAAACAGATAAAAGAAATCATGAGGAAGAATCAGCAGAAAACTCCTGGCATCATGAAAAACCAGTCCAGAGCAACCCCACCAAGGGGCTGTGAAGTAGATACTGTAGAGGATTCCACCTATAAGGAAATGTTAGAAATGTCAGAAAGGGAATTTAGAATACAGATGATGAAAACAATCAAGGAAATGAAGGAAGAAATGAAGGAAAATGCTGATAAAGCGAAAAAGAAATCCAAAACCAGAATCAATTAAGAGAAGAATATAAAAAGGATATGGCAGAGATGAGGGAAATGAAGCAGTCAATTAGGGAACTTAAAGATGCAGTAGAAAGTATCAACAACAGATT
>CAUYON010048098.1:0-27614 GCA_963573935.1 Arctocebus calabarensis
TTCATTGATACATTCATTCACCTTGCCCCTGGTGGAAGGGACTGTATTCATTTGTTTCCTGGCCAAGGAACCCATACACCTATATATACCCTGAGACTAAAGGCCTAAAGGAGGAGATGGGGAAAGACTGGGAGAGAAACAGAGAAACAGCTTCTCTCTCCCCACTAGAATTTTCTCCCTCTAACAGATGCCTTAATGTTTTCTGTATTCTTTTCTTTCTTTTCTGTGAATAAATTCTGTCTTACAAAAAAAAAAAAAACAAACAAAAAGGAAGTACGTTCTGGTAGATTTTCAAGAATTGCTACAAACAAGATACAGTGTATCACATGCTCTGCTTCATTTTGTTGTCTGTATAAATAGTAGAGTTGGCATGATGTGAATATGAACCATAAATTCTTACTTTGAAATTCTCACATAATTTCAAGTGTGAGAAATTGATGATAAAATGAGTCCTAAAGACATCAGCAACCTGAATGATGTTTTTTAAGTACTTGGGAAATTTTGGAGACTTGTGACATGATGGTGCAGATCATATAGCAATCACTTTTTCAGCAGTTCTAGAAAGAGGTTTGGGAATTGAAAATGTAAAGATGCGTTCTGCTCATTTATAAATGAGAAAATAAGCTACAATGTATCATGTATTCTGCTTACTTCATTTTCTTGTGTGTTTAGACTGTTCAGTAGAGACGAAAACCTGGTTACAGTAAGTGGGAAACCTAGTTTCATTGTGTTATGTTATATTTTAGGGTTCTCAAGCAAGCATAAATGCTATGATTATCTGTTCTTTTTTTTTAATATTGCTCATTTATAGACATTTAGTTTTTGTACTTTTTTTTTTTTTTGAGACAGAGCCTCAAGCTGTCGCCCTGGGTAGAATGCCATGGCATCACAGCTCACAGCAACCTCCAATTCCTGGGCTCAAGCGAGTCTCTTGCCTCCGCCTCCCAAGTAACTGGGACTACAGGAGCCCGCCACAACGCCTGGCCATTTTTTGGTTGCAGCCATCATTGTTGTTTGGCGGGCCCAGGGGCTGGATTCGAACCCACCAGCTCAGGTGTACATGGCTGGCACCTTAGCCCGCTGAGCCACAGGCGCCGAGCCATAGCTTTTGTACTTTTGTATATTATTACTGTAGTCCTTATCATTCTGGCATTGCCAAAATTATGATATTATCTTCTCTCAATTCTTTCAAAAGAGATGATACAACAGATTTTTAATCAGTGGTTAATATATTAGAAATTTAGAGATGCGTACATGGTAATAGTAATCAACTTGAATGTGTTCAGAAGTAATTGGTTGTTAAGTCACAATCTCATCACCATTTGTCATCATGATACAGAGATCTATAAAGTTGAAACTGTGAAACCTGGGAAGATTGCCTGGCAAGAAGACCCACGTTTCCAAGATAGCAGTTCAGAAGAGGAGGATATTACTGAAGAAGCAGATCACAGAAAGCCTAGCCCTGGGTAAGCAATTTGTTTCTTTGCAGGTATGTTTTATTTTTGCAAGATCTAAGTTATACATGCTTTATAAGTATTTTAGAAGTATCTAAGTTCTCTTCACAACTTAATTTTCTTTTTTCACCTCCTTTTTCTGGGTTCTCTAGCCTTTTTATAATGGGGAGCTAGTTTCCTTTTCCTAGAGATTTGGGTATCACCGAATGGAAGATAGGATGTACGTAGGGAAGGGGGCCTGACAGTGAAGTTGCTAGTCTGGAGACAGGATGTTAAAGTTGCTGGGGTGCCTTGCCATGGAGAACAGTGGCAAATATTGTAGCAATGGTAGGAGTGAAAGTATTAACAACTGTTAGAGGGAAGATAGTTTATACTTAAGTCTTCATTATCAAAGCTTCAGAGGGAAGAATATTTAATGGAGAGAAGGTAGGGTCATTTTAATTCAGGGCAAGATCAGTGAAACACAAGGCAGATATGTATCAGGAATAGTTTATTTTTAGTATAAATATTTCTTCTTAAATATTTACATTAAGGCCAGGTACAGTGGTTCACTTTTTTAATCCTAGCACTCTGGGAGGCTGAGGTAGATGGATTGCCTGAACTTGGGAGTTCTAGACCAGCCTTAGTAAGAGCAAGACCCTATCTCTACTAAAAATAGGAAAACTAACCAGGCTTGGTGGAGGGTGCCTGTAGTCCCAGCTACTCAGGAGGCTGAAGCAAAAGGATTGCTTGAGCCCAAGAGTTTGAGGTTGCTGTGAGCAAAACCACTGCACTTTACCCAGGATGGCAGAGTGAGACTCTATCTCAAAAACAAAAATACTAAAATTAATCTACCCAATGTCTATTTCTCTCTTCCTTATATACCCTTTTCCTCTCTCTTTTCAGAGAAGAATCATTACCTGAGAAAGAGACCACTAGATTTTTCTTTTTCTCTGAGAATGATGAAAGATTTCATGGTAAGTGCATATTTTCATAAAATTATATAGAACAAGTAATAACTCTTATCATTGCTATGTATATTCAGAAGAATACAGATAGCTAACCACAGTGATTAGTAGTACTATTAATGGGTAATAACACATCTACAACTTCTGCCCCTATCATGTGGTCTAGCTCCATCTGTTGAGATTAATGCATATTAACTTGCATGTTAACTTGTAAAGCTGTCAATAGCTAAAAGCCCTCTACTTACCATGTTCCTTGCTTATTCATTATCATCATGAAGGCTTCTTTTGGCTCAGCACCCATTGCTCAGTGGTTAGGGTGCTAGCCACCTGCACCAGGACTGGCAAGTTCGAACTGGCCTGGGCATTGTGGCAGGTGCCTATAGTCCCAGCTACTTGGGAGGCTGAGGCAAGTGGATCACTTAAGCCCAAGAGTTTGAGGTTGCTGTGAGTTATGACATGGCACTTGACCAAAGGCAACATAGTGAGACTCTGTCTCAAAAAAAAAAAAATAATAATAAAACAAAGGCTTCTTTTATTCCAGGGACTTTCTTAGATGTTGGACATATAAAACCCCTACACTTTTAATACTATAGAAGTCCATGTGAAAACCTTGAAGCTGTTGAACTCATTTCTATTTCTTTTTTCCTTTTCTTTCTTTTTCCCTTCAGGGTCTTGCTGTTATCTCCTGGCCTAGAGTGCAGTGGCATCATAACTCACTGCAACTTTAAACTCCTAGAGTCAAGTGATCCTCCTGCCTTAGCTTCCCAAGTAGGTGGCACTATAGGCCCACACCATCATGCCCAGCTAATTTTTTTTTTTTTAAGAGAGAGGTCTTGCTATGTTATCTAGGCTGGTCTTAAACTCCCTCAAGTGATCCTTCTGCCTCAACTTCCCAAAATGCTAGGATTACAGGCGAGAGCCACCACATGCAGCTAAACTGATTTCTTAAACTCTAGCATTAACAGTAACAAAGTTACCTAATAAGAAATGATAAACAGGCTTGGCGCCTGTGGCTCAACGGGCTAAGGCGCCAGCCACGTGCACCTGAGCTGGTAGATTTGAGTCCAGCCCGGGCCCACCAAACAACAATGACGGCTGCAACCAAAAAATGGCCGGGAGTTGTGGCGGGCGCTGTAGTCCCAGCTACTTGGGAGGTGGAGGCAGGAGACTCGCTTGAGCCCCGGAATTGGAGGTTGCTGTGAGCTGTGATGTTCACAGCACTCTATCCAGGGTGATAGCTTGAGGCTCTATCTCAAAAAAAAAAAAAAAAAGAAATGATAAACAGTAAAATTTAGTAATACTGTATTTTTCATTTTGCAAAATGACATGTATTTTTGAAAATTGGTAGAAAATGGACAAAAAAGGTCTTAACTAAAATTGGATGTTGCCAACACTAGAATATGGCCCATTTTAGTAGCAATGGGCTGCCTCACCTTTCTTGTTTTGCCCCGGTAGGTTCTGATTTATTCTGGAGAGGAGTAGGAAGTAATATTAGCAAGAGTTCTTGGGAGGCCAGAACAAACAACTTGCGTATGGTGAGTAATTGTTTCTTCATATTGATTATTTTCTAGGATAGATATGGTATCATCTTTGTGTTACTGTTTCCCTGGCCTAAGAATAAAAGGAATAAGGATGAAAATTTAGACAGGAAGGATCACAACTGAGACCATGATTAGCGCTTAAAACAGCAGTTCTCAATCTGCGGGTCATGACCCCTTTGTAACAATGAAAATACATCCTGCATATCAGATATTATGATTCATAACAGTAGCAAAATTACATTACATTACGATTCATAACAGTAGCAAAATTACAGTTATAAAGTAGCAACAAAAATAATTTTATAGTTGGGAGTCACTACAGCATGAGGAACTGTATTAAAGGGTCACAGCATTAGGAGGCATTAATAAGGTTGAGAACCAGTGGCCTAAAGGAAACTTAAGAGTTGTTTAATTCAACCCATGAATGGTAAATGGTTCAGAGGAAATTGCAGATTGGCTGGATTGAGTGACTGATCCTAGAGTCCATCTAAGTTTATTATTATTTTATTTTATTTTAATGAGACAGAGCCTCAAGCTGTCACCCTTGATAGAGTGCTATGGCATCACAGCTCACAGCAACCTCCACTTCCTGGGCTCAAGTGAGTCTCTTGCCTCCACCTCCCAGGTAGCTGGGACGACAGGCGCCCGCCACCAACACCCAGCCATTTTTTGGTTGCAGCCGTCATTATTGTTTGGCGGGCCCGAGCTGGACTCAAACCCGCCAGCTCAGGTGTACGTGGCTGGCGCCTTAGCCCGTTGTGCCACAGGCACCGAGCCTGAGTTTATTATTAAATAATAGGAAATCGTTAGATTTTTACACTGAATCGTAGTTCCCATTATAAACATTTAGTGCCAAAAGTTTGAATAACCTGTTCATTTTAAGTAAGCACTTCTAAAATGGGTTTCCAAAGCACTGACAGTAACTTAAATTTTAATTCATAATTAACTGAACAACTTAAAAACAATTTGTTTAACAAAGGCTTTCAATTTTATGATTTTTAAGGATTGTCGGAAGAAACATAAAGATGCAAAAAGGAAAATGAAACCAAAGTAATAAATGTCAGCATTGGCGTTGATCCTGAATGTGAACGAGGCTTACCTATGGAAATCGACCAAGAAAATAATTTTAGCTGACAAAGAAGACATTTCTGAGTGATGGAATATTCAAAAGCTGCGTGATGGAATATCATTCTGGTGGCCATCTTTTTCTATGGAATTCCTCTGTATTTCTTCCTAAGTAATTACTTCAAAAAATTAAACTAAACTTTTAAAAAATGAAGCGCAGAGATAGTTACCCAAAATAATTCTTATATAAAATCTTTGCTTTCCATCCTCAGTAACTAATGAGCATCTTCTGAGACATGAAGCCTTTCTCAGTCAGAGCACTTATGTTTTCCAAGTTAGGCTTTGTGTATATGAGGCTATTTTAAATATTTATTTCTGACTATGTTGAATACACCTCTCTTCCCTTTTGCCATTGTTTGAAAGGATACAAGTCAATATTGAATTTTGTACTTGTGTTCTGATGAATAGCTAACTGAAATGCAGGACGTTTCAGACCAACATCGTGTGAGAGTTCTGTAAAGACCACTAGTCTAAGCCAAATAGAGAGTTTTCCTGTCTTTGTGGCCTCTAGGAATTAGGGAGCAACATAATGGACGCAGGCAATCTCAAAATTCTAGTTAGACTGGATGCTTATGAATAATACCAACTGTCTAAAAGATACATACTTATGATTAGGAGCCAGGACCCTGAGTCCAGATAGGAAAAAAAGATTTAATATTTCATTAAATAAAGCAAGCTGGCCAGGACTCATGACAGATGTTTCTCCTATTAAAATGGGCTCTATATAAAATAGAAATAGTGTTACAGAAACAGTCTAAGGGCTATCATTAAATTATGATGTGTCCATCTAAAATTACCTTAGTATTTATTGATTTACCTCTTGCTTGAATATAAAAGTGTTGGGATCTTATCTGGTTGGTTAATCATCATGTCCCCATTGCCTAGAACTGTGCTTAGCATATAGTGAGTGCTCAGTATGTATTTTTGTTAGCAAATAGAGTCCAAGGAACTAAGTAGTTTAGGGGGTCATTCCAATTCCTGTGTTTCTAAGACTTTAGACTTCAGGGAGAATGGAAACAACTACTCAGCAGGATAAATAATAAATGTGCCACCTTCTTTCTCTTCAGGTAGATCATATTACACCTTTTTAACTATTGCTGCATAGTAAACCATCCCTGTAATGGTCATTTATTTTGCTCAAAAGTATCAATTTGGTTAGGACTCACTAGGAACTGTTCATCATTTCTCCATGTGATATCACTAGGGTAGTTTGGCAGGGACCAGAGAATCTACCTTTAAGATGGCCTGCTCACTCAGTGTTTGTCCATCAGCTTCCTTAAAGCATGGCAACTATAACAGAGGGTATACATACCCTTGGTGGAAGGAGTGTCAATTTGTGGCCATATTTAAATTTGGCACACACTCCATCTCTAAGACAAATAAGTGACATCAAGTAGCCTTGCCCACCTCAATTCCTGCTACTTAGATAAATCCATGTTCAACGATTTTACCTGTTTCTTCTGATACTTATCTCCATATTGATATTTGTATCTAAGATGCTTATGCTCTGATTTCTTGGTTTTTTGGTTTCAAACATAACCTGTTCACTTCCTACTATGAAAAATGATTCACCTCTTTAATCCAAGTAATATATTTTGACCAGAATTAACTTTTTTGCTGAAATCACATCTTTTCTTTTTTTTCTTTTTCTTTTTTTTTTTTTTTAGACAGAGCCTCAAGCTATCACCCTGGATAGAGTGCAGTGGCATCACAGCTCACAGCAACCTCCAATTCCGGGGCTCAAGCGAGTCTCCTGCCTCCGCCTCCCAAGTAGCTGGGACTACAGGCGCCCGCCACAACACCCGGCCATTTTTTGGTTATAGCCATCATTGTTTGGCAGGTCCAGGCTGGATTCGAACCTGCCAGCTCAGGTGTACGTGGCTGGCACCTTAGTCCATTGAGCCACAGGCGCCGAGCCGAAATCATATCTTTTCAAATGTTTTTTTCAGACTTAAAGTTTTGATACCTTCCAACAGCCCTATAAAATGTTTCTTCCTCCAAATTTTAAATAATCAGACCTGTCAATCTACCTACTTCACCTTTTTTCCCCAGAAACATTTGTCCAGGAGCCCTCTGTCCTGCTCTAATCTGGACTACCTGGACAAGTGATAGAAACAAACTGAACAGCCAGGTGGTGTGGCTTACGCCTATAGTCCTAGCTACTCAAGAGGCCGAGGCAGGAAAATCACATAAGCCCAGGAGTTCAAGGGTACTGTGAGCTATGGTGACTCTACTGCACATCAGCCTGAGTGACAGAGCAAGACCCTGTCTCTAAAGGGAAAAAAAATTAAAAAGGAAGAAAGAAAATGAAAACAGCATCAATTTCCTTAGTAGTAAAGTTACAAAAGTATTGACCCTTTTGATGGAGGACATTTAGTACCTAGAGACCATAAATAATGTTGATACATGGTAAACAAACTACCAACATGTTAAACTAAGGAAGCACTTTCTTTTTTTTTTTTTTTTTTTGAGACATAGCCTCAAGCTGTTGCCCAGGGTAGAGTGTCGTGGCATTACAGCGCACAGCAACCTCCAATTCCTGGGCTCAAGCGAGTCTCCTGCCTCTGCCTCCCAAGTAGCTGGGACTACAGGCGCCCGCCACAACGCCTGGCTATTTTTGTTTGGGTTGCAGCTGTCACTGTTGGTTGGTGGGCCCAGGCTGGATTCGAACCCGCCAGCTCAGGTTTACATGGCTGGCGCCTTAGCCCGCTGAGCCACAGGCGCCGAGCCTAAGGAAGCACTTTCTACCTGTTCCAGGCCACATCATTTTTTTTCTGTCCTAAGAAATTAGGCAGTTACAGAACTATTTTCAATTTCTCAAGGCTCCAAATTTCCCTCAGAGGCCAACCCTTTGCATAGCTCCAGATTTTCTTTTATTATTAACCAGATCTGCAAAGTACCAGGCAGACACACAGTATCTGCAATAAATCTGCAGGCTTGGTACTATAGCTCACACCAGTAATCCCAACACTTCCATAGGCCAAGAGTTCAAGACCAGCCTGGGCAACATGGCAAGATACCATCTCCACAAAAAAAATTTAATGATTAGCTGGATGTTGGGGGTGGGGGTAACGCTGTGCCTACAGTCCTACCCTGAAAGGGCCCGTGTGACGCTATTTTCTTAACGGACTCCATTTTACTGGTTGCTGTGTAATTTGCAGTGTAAATGTTAGCTTTGTAACTTGACTCCTGGCTCCAGTTCCCCTGACCACCCCCACTGGTCAATCAGTACCAGCCTCTTCCTGCTTAGCGACCACCCACCGGTTCCTGGCACCGGGGAGGTATCCAATCAGCAAGTGAAGAGACACCTAGACTCATCCTTGTTCCGCCCATCCCTTATCCCACTCCCCTTATCTTATTCCCCCCTCCCAACTTCCTTTCCCTACCCTATAAAAATACCTCAGCCCCTCCCTGCGGGGCCATCCGACCAACCATTTAGGCGGGGCTGAGTGGTCCGCGTTTAAACTTGTAATAAATTCCACCCTTTGTTTTTGCATTGTTGGGCCTGGTGTGAGTTTCTTCTGGAGGGGGGGAACCCAGAAATTCGGGCACAACAACCTACTTGGAGTTTGAAGTTAAAAGTGGAGCTATGATCGCACCACAGGAGCCTGGGTAACAATGAGACTCTTGTCTCTTAAAAAAAAAAAAATACTTTTTTTTTTCTCCTCCTTCCCCTCCCGCGAGCCCCAGCGAAAATAAAATGCTTTTTAAAAAAAAATGCATTGTTTTCATTACAGGGAACATTTTAACTTTGTTAAGTCCTTCCCTTTTGTTGTATACTCTACATGGCCATTTATGACAGGAAAAGCAGCTTTGGAATTAGCTGGTCACGGCACACAGTATAATTATTGAAGCCGCTGCTCGGGAATTAGCTGGTCACGGCCCACAATATAATTACTGAAGCCCCTGCTCGGGAAGTTTCTATTCCATGGTATAATTTTTAGGTATGATTTACACGTGGTGAAATGGACAGATTCTAAGAGTCCAATTAGATAAACAAGATGAAGAATGGAAGCTCACCACCTTCCATCCTCCACCCCACCCTGGGCGTTCCTTCCCAGTCCGCCACGACCCACCGAGACGTTCCGCAGCACGAGTTAAGATCTCCGCCTACTCTATTGTATCAGAACCAAGCAACACCCGAAAACCAGCCCCAACTTCCGGGTCGGCGCGGGTGTGTTATCAGTTCCCAGCACTCAACGCAGGGCAATATCATGGTGGGCGTGGCTAGGAACCAGCATGGCCAATCGGTTCCCAGTTTGTTGGTGTGTTTCAGATGGGGCTCTCTGATTGGCTGGTGCAGAAGCGGCCCTTCCCTTTTGCCCCCGCGCTCTCAGGTCGTTGCATCACCTTCATGCCTGTCTGCTGCTTGGGCTCCGGCTTCTTTCTTCGCTTGCAGACTGGTGGAGTTTCCCAGGTTTGCCGGGCCTCTCAGGTATGCCTTTTCCTGCCTGTGGATCCTGCGGGCAGGGTCCCTCAGGTGGGCACCAGGTCCTGTCTTCAGGTCCCTCAGTTAGCGCTGCGTCCTTCCCGCATAGGCGAGAGTCAGTCACGCGTTACAGCCCTGAGTCAGTAGCGCACGATTTAAAACAAACAACAACAAAAAAATTTGAAAAACGCATTTCCTTTTGGTTTGCCACGCATTAGTTATGTGTGTTATCTACAATGTAACTTCCATAGTTGACCACCTCCTAAAATTGATCTCATATTCATACGGGAGACATGCATCACATGTGCGTATCAGCACAGTAGGCCTAGTTCCTTATGTTGACCACCTCCGTATATGGACTAGTTTGTGATAGTCCCTAGAGTGGTCAACTTACTACTGTATTTCCAAGGAGGATGATTGGAAGGCGGTCTAAGATGACGCTCCAAAACTCAGAACTGGGTATGAATTTTGCCCTGACTCCTTGGCCTAAGGACTACAATCCTGGAAGGTCCTTAGATGCACACTGAGAACTGAGTAGTTCTTGAACCATTCCAGTGGTTCTCAACCTGTGGGTCGCGACCCACAGGAACTGTATTAAAGGGCCGCGGCCATAGGAAGGGTGAGAACCACTGCTAGTAGGTAGTGAGAATTCAGGGTGTTAGAGCACACTGGACAAGTTCAGAAGCTTGGGTGAGATTACTGCGAAGTCTAGAAGTTCATAAGAAGTTAAGGCATGGTTCCCAGTACTAACCTTCCTCTTCCTTTGCCTGGTTCTCATGAAAGTGCATTTATTCCGGGGGACCTGGCTTTACACAGAGACTGAAAGATAGCAGGAACAGGTGCAGGTCTCACCAGCAGCACAGAGGTAGAAGACAATTTTTCAGTGGGATTTGATGGAGGGCAAAGAAGGCGACTTGTCAGTAGCTGCCATCGGACTTTGGGCCTTGAAAATGAGTAGGAATTTCGGGTACAAGGCTAGAAGCCAGGGGATTATAGTAGAGTACAGCAGGATTTGAAAGTGCTAGTGTTGGTTCAAGAGATAAGTCTCTGTCACCTCCTCTTAGAGTGTAGGTGGAGAACAGGTGGGAAGTGCCATTGTGAATTAATGGTTGCCTTTTGAATGAGGGTGTGTTTGGAATGAGTAAAAATCTTTTAAAAATGATATATTACACATAATATAAATTGGTGTAGCCATTGCATTGGTCTTTCTAAGTGTATATGTTTTATATATATATATATTTTTTTTTTTTTTTTTGTAGAGACAGACTCTCACTTTATCACTCTCCGTAGAGTGCCATGACATCACACAGCTCACAGCAACCTCCAACTCCTGGGCTAAGGCAATTCTCTTGCCTCAGCCTCCAGAGCAGCTGGGACTACAGGCGCCTGCCACAACGCATTTTTCTATTTTGCAATTTGGCCGAGGCTGGGTTTGAACCCTCCACCTTCGGTATATGGGGCTGGCGCCCTACTCGATGAGCCACAAGCGCCGCCCTATAATATATTTTTTGATAAGTGCCAGTTTATTATTTTTAATAGCTGCATAATTATTTTTTGATGTACCATAATTTACTTCAGTCAACATCAGTGTTTAAATTTTTTTAGTTAATTTGCCTGTAGAAACAATGTTTCGGTGAATATCTTTATGTAAATATTTTGCACATGTGCATGAGTATGTCTGTGGAGTACTTGTTAATAGGGATATTACTAAATTGAGGAAAGGCTTGAGACAGACCCACCTTGAGGTAAAATTTGATTTAATATATTATAACAGTTTATGAAGACCTGGGAGTTAAAAAGGGAGAACAGAGAAATTGAGGTAGGGGTAGGATCCCTGTGACTTGATTAATTAGATGTGGATATCTTTCTGGGTAGTGTCAAAGATGACTCAAAAACAAAGTATAGGGCGGCGCCTATGGCTCAACGGATTGGGGCGCGGGCCCCATATGCCAGAAGTAATGGGTTCAAGCCCAGCCCCGGCCAAAAACTGCAAACCCCCCCCCCCAAAAACGAAGTATATTGGAACCAATAATTACAGTAAAGTTAAAAGGGGAAGCAATTATGGCAAGAAAGATCATGAAATTTTAAACAAGATGTACTTTCAGCATACTTTTCCAAAATAGATTGAGATAAACACCCTAGAAGGCCAAGCAAGGAAGGAACTCTAGAAATGCTGAACAGGCAGCTGAAGGTAAGGTAGCCTGAAGGAGTTGTGGAATAGGGAACAGTGGAGGGAAGCAGAATAGATGACGTGACATGTCTTTGCACAACCTGGCAAGGTTAACCTGCCCTGTGGTTGCTGGATGCTGTTGTGCAGGTACAGCTATCCAGTGGATACAATGGGCCATAGCAATCCTGTGATATATGCATGGAGGCTGTTTCTCCTCAGCAGCCTCCATAGCCCGGTCACTGGTACATGGTTCTTCCTGAAATAGGCAATGCTATTGTACTGGGTCTTTGTGCTTGGCATAATACTTTAGTGATTCTTAATCTTTAGGGGAGTAGATACTTCCTAGAAAATTCAATAAAAGTTATGAGCCCTCTTAGAAAGCTTAAGTCTTATTTTCCCAAAAAAGGAAAAAAGGTTGAGATAGATATGCCTGAATAATTGTCAAACCATGCAAAAATGATGATTCGCAAACTTTGATGTGAACACTGATCTCCTAGGGATGTTGTGAACACGCAGTTTCCAACTCCTGGGTCATGAGTGGTGCTGTTCAGTGAGTGTGCATCTCTCATAAGCTCCCATAGACATAGGCCATCATAGAAGCAGTCTTGAAGAGAATAGAGGTGATGAATATGTTGATATCTAAAGGTCTATTAGGAATAGGTACGATGTCTCACTGTAATCCTAGCACTCTGGAAACCTTAGCAGGAGGATCACTTGAGCACTGAAGTTGGAGACCAACCTAAGCAAGAGCCAGACCTAGCTGAGTGTTGCCGGGGATGGGGTTGGGGGGGTGGAGCTGTAGTCCCAGCTATTCAGGAGCCTGTGGCAGGAGGATCACTTGAATCCAAGTGGCCCAAGTGTGAGGTGGCTATGAGCTAGGCTGACACCATGGCACTTTGGCCTGGGCAACAGTGAAGAGTGTCTCAAAAAGAAAATGTCTTCTTGAGAACACATGTAATGAAAATAAGATAGAGTAAGTCAGTCTAGGGCCAACATGACATAGCTGGTCTGGTCCATTAAGTTCCTAAGTGACTTTTATATCCTGTCTCCCTTTCTTACTGTTTTATAAATTAGTTGCCACCCTAAAAATGCCCACCTTGAATAGTTTTGAAAGATTGATTTAGGAAATTGATATTTGAATGGAAATGTTCTAATAGGTCACTGAGTTATGCTGGTTATTATTTAGAATAAAGATTAGTGTGATTTTGCTTTAGGAGGATTGATTTAAGAAATTAACTTTTTTTTTTTTTTTGAGACAGAGCCTCAAGCTGTCACCCTGGTTAGAGTGTAGTGGCATCACAGCTCATAGCAACCTCCAATTCCTGGGCTCAAGCGGGTCTTTTGCTTCTGCCTCCCAAGTAGCTGGGACTACAGGCGTCCGCCACAATGCCCGGCCATCTGTTTGGTTGCAGCTGTTATTGTTGTTTGGAGGGCCAGGGCTGGATTCGAACCGCCAGCTCAGGTGTACGTGGCTGGCGCCTTAACCCGTTGAGCCACAGGCGCCAAGCCAAGAAATTAACTTTTCAATTAGAAATGTTCTAATAGATTGCCACTGAGTTGTACTGATTATTATTTAAAATAAGAGTTAATGTGGCCTTTGCTTTAAACCTTTATGTATAAAACTGTGATTTTGGAAATGGAAGTCTTAGAAGGCCTATTCTCACTGTTCTCTAGGATCACTAGCCTTCTCACAAATGAAGTTTGGTGGACCTGTTCCCTTCTCTGTATATTGGCTGACAGCGACAGGTGGCCAGACCCTCTTAGTACAGTAACTTATCGATCTTAAAATACAATTTCATAAGTTTCATTTAGCCTTTGATAAGGTATGGTATCACTACACTCCAGCCTGGATGACAGAGTGTGAGACACCCTCACCCCTTAAAAAAAAACTCAGAGGTGGGCTGGACAAGGTGGCTCATGCCTGTAAATCCTAGCACTCTGGGAGGCCAAGTTGGGTGCATTGCCCTAAGCTCAGGAGTTCCAAACCATCTTGACTGGAGGGAGACTTCGTTTCTAAAAAAAAAACAACAAAACAAGCCAGGTGTTGTGTCAGGCACCAGTAGTCTCAGCTACTTGGGAGGCTGAAGCAAGTAACCCAAGGCTTAGGGTTACTCTTGTAACCCTAAGAGTTTGAGGTTGCTGTGAGCTGTCATGCCATGGCACTCTACCGAGGGTGACAAAATAAAACTCTTATCTTAAAAAAAAAACAAACAAGCAAACTCAAAAGCATTCTTGCATCTGTGAAGTTAGTGAGTATAAAAGGTACTAGTTGCTACAGACTTTTTTTCTTTGATGACTTGAGTGGCTTGCTCTGCTTACGCTACAGTGCTTTCAGTACTTTTAACATTGGTTGAGGTTTATAGGTATATTTCTACTCAGTCTTTTCTGACTCTTAAGGTTCTTAAGCACTTAAAATTTTGTTTTCTCTGTTCTCTCATTATTAGCAATCCTGTCATCCTCTCCTAATCTGCTGTTGGCTTGGAAATCTAGTCACCAAACTTAACTAGAATTGTAAATAAAAATAAATGGGCATTGAGAAGGAGAGGGCTAAAGGATGTTCACTAGATAGTTAAGTCAGATTGATTAGGTATCTCTGCTTGCGTGTATTAGCAAAACTTTTAACATTTTAGAAGACCCTGTAAGACTCCTCTTACCAGGGACTAAACCCAAGAGGTATAGGGCTCGATCTTTACAAAAATCTTAAGTAAACAATAAATGGGGTGAGATGGAAGAATGGGTAAAGCTATATTGGAATGTGAGATTCTTATCTCTTTAGCTTTAATTTTTTTAGGTTTTACTTTCCTGAAAGAAAAGGTGAGGTTATTTCAAGAATAGTTATTTTCTACCATTTGAGAAAGATAGATAAGAAATTCTTAGTTACTTTGATAATTATTTTTAGATTATTAATTACTTTGCACCATCAGAATATCTAATATTTTTATGTTTAATTTTATAAATTTCATCTACCTTACTACAGTATTATACTGAAAGTAGAGATTAATAGTGCAGAATGTTTGGATACAATTTTGCAGTAATGTAAAAAGAACTATGTACCCCTGTCTCACACACATACAAAAATAACACAAAATGATTAATGACCTAAATATAAGCTAAAAATCCGCAACCTCATATAGGCAATGGTTCATTAGATACGACACCAAAAGCCCATGCAGCAAAACAAAAGAATACATAAATTGATCACCATTAAAATTAAAAACATTTGTGTTTCAGAGAGTGCTATCAAGAAAATAAAAGACAACCTGCCTATCAGGAGAAGCTTTTTATAAACATACCTGATATGACGTTTGTATTCAGAATAAATAAATGACTCTTAAAACTCAATCGTAAAAGTCAGCACAATTGAAAAATGGGCAAAGGACAAGTAAACATTTATCCAAAGAAGATATACAGATGAACAATAAGCACATGTGAAGATGCTCAAGTTCACTGATCATTAGGGAGTATAAATCAAAACCAAATTGAGATACAGTTTTATATCCTCTAGGATGTCCGTAATCCAAAGGTGGGCAATAAGGAGTATTGGGGAGGTTTTGGAGAAGTTGGAATCCTTACTCACTGCTGGGGGAATGTATAATAAAATGGTATATTCACTTCAGAAAACATTTAGGCACTTTCTCAGGAAGTTAAATCCTGAGTTACCATATGACACAGATATTCTATTCCCAGCAATAGAATGAAGACATAGGTTCACACAAAACCTTGTTCATGAATGTTCATAGCAGCATTATTTACAATAGCCAAAAGTAGAAACAAGACAAGTGTCCATAAACCAATGAATGGATAAACAAAACATGGCATAGTCCTAAAAAAGTAATGAGGTATGTACATGTACAACACAGACGAATCTTAAAAAGCATGATGCTATGGAAAGAAAACAGACAAAATAGACCACATGTAGATGACACATACACATTTTTTTCATTTCTATGATATGTCCAGAATAGGCGAATTATTAGGGTCATGAAATTAATGGTTGTCAGGGGCTGGAAGAGGAGAAAATGAGGAGTGACTGCTCCTGGTTATATGTGTTTGTAGGGAAGTGAAAAAATGCTGAAATTAGTATAGACAGTGGCCTTACCATGTAAATATACTGAAATTCACTGAATTGTACACTTTGCACTTGATGATATGTGAGTCTTACTTCAGTAAAGCTGTCATTTTTGAAAAATATCATAGATAGTGATATGTACACCTGTTTTAATAATGTAGTACTCTGTTCCCAGATTTCCCTTTTGACAATAATTAATTTCTTTTGCAGCAAAAAAATGGTTCAACAAGTTCCAGAAAACATCAATTTTCCTGCTGAAGAAGAGAAAATTTTGCGGTTTTGGTCCGAATTTAATTGTTTTCAGGAATGTTTAAAGCAATCAAAACATAGGCCAAAGTATGTAAATTTCCTTGGTAAAGTTAGAGTCCTTAAGAGTAGTCATTTCTTAGACTGAATTCCATTAAAGCAAAAGCTCTTCATCTTTATACTCCCAGAGTCTCCCAGCTTTCTAAATAGTGGGTAGTCAGTAGTAGATATACATTGAATGAATTAGTTCTTAATTTGAATGAATGACTTCTTTATTATTAGGGTAATTTAGTTTCTTTAAGGGCTCCTCTGAGTAGTATATATAGTACTCTGTTTTTCCCACCTTTCCCTTCATTATTATCCCTATTTAGGCACTTACACCTAAGTATAAAAAAAGCCTATAGAAAACTACTGTGGTACTACCATCACTACTTCTCATTCACCTAGTCCTTTAATCACTGGGTTTTTGGTTTTTTTTGGGAGGGGGGAGGCTTTGTTTGTTTGTTTGTTTTGTTGAGATTGAATCTCACTTTTTCAGCCTGGGTAGAGTGTAGTGACATCATCTTATGTCACAGCAACCTCAAACTCTTGGACTCAGGAGAACCTCTTATCTCAGCCTCCTGGGTAGCTGGGACTACAGGCACCTGCCATGACAACTGGCTAGTTTTTTCTATTTTTAGTAGAGATGGGAATCTTGCTCTTGCTCAGGCTGGTCTAGAACTCCTGAGCTCAAGTAGTCCACCCACCTTGACCTCCCAAGTGTTAGGATTATAGGCATGAGCCACTGCACCTAGCCTAATCTCTGTTTTCATGTAAATCTCTGCTCAAAAACTTTATGAAATAGTTGTTTATTGCCCTATTTTGCTAATGAGGTAACCCAAGACCAGGATAAATAACTTCCCTTATATAATGGGACTAATAAATGAAGAATGAGTATTTGAGTGGTAGTATCTCTGCCTCTGCCATAATTGTAGGCAGGACCCTTCTGAAGGCAGGACCACCAGTAAATATCTACTCAATTATGTCTATCAATTTCTTTTTTTTTGTAGAGACAGTCTTAGTTTATCACCCTCGGTAGAGTGCTGTGGCGTCACACAGCTCACAGCAATCTCCAACTCCTGGGCTTAGGTGATTCTCTTGCCTCAGCCTCCCAAGTAGCTGGGACTATAGGCACCTGCCACAACGCCCAGCTATTTTTCTGTTTTGCAGTTCGGCCAAGGCCGGGTTTATACCCGCCACCTTCGGTATATGGGGCTAGCGCCTTATTTGTTGAGCCACAGGTGCCACCCTATCAATTTCTTGATACTTTCTGCTTCTTTCTAAGAACTATGACAGAAGAATGTTGTCATGAGTTTTTATTATTTGTTTTAAAATGACTTAATGTATTTTTATTTCGTCCGTTAGGTTTACTTTCTATGATGGGCCTCCTTTTGCAACTGGACTGCCTCATTATGGACATATCCTTGCAGGGACAATTAAAGATATAGTTACAAGATATGCTCACCAGAGTGGGTTTCACGTTGACAGAAGATTTGGATGGGATTGTCATGGCTTACCTGTGGTATGTTTGAGCCTCTAGCTTTATAATGTTCTGATTTTTTAGAAGCACTAGATTTCCTCATGATAGATATAAAACATTTTATCTTGTAATATGTTGAATGAATTTTTACTATCAAAAGTGTATGTCAGACTTTTTCATTTCAGTAATATTATTTAGAGTTCATTTTCTTTGTAGATTTTCTGAGCACTGATCTTTTTTAAGCTGTTTAATTTTCTAGATTTGTAATAGTTGCAGTGGTTTCATAGGGCAGGGATATTAATAATCTTATCACAAATTTTCAGGAATATGAAATTGATAAGACACTGGGAATCAGAGGACCAGAGGATGTGGCCAAAATGGGGATTGCAGAGTATAATAATCAGTGCCGAGCAATTGTGATGAGATATTCTGCTGAGTGGGAGGTATGTTGGGTTGTTTTCAATAGAGTGAAAAGAAAGTTTGATTTTAACTCTGAGTTGAAATAGTAACTTGTGCTTTTTATGAGGTGGTCCCCAAAGCATGGCTGTCCATGTTATGACACAAGAGAAGTTGGCTATCCTCTTTACACTGTGTATCTTTAAGAAGGGTCTTTAGCTTCCACCTCCAATCCTATTACTTAAACTGTTAGCTTAAAATAAACCCTCTCATTCATATTTCTGTATGTTTGATTAGTCTTTCATATTTAAACTCCTACCTGCCCAGAAAATATGACAGAAATCATGCTGTTCCAGTAAAAAGCTTTTACTTGAATTTTTCAGTGTATTTACAAAAATGTTAAAAAAATTCAAGTTTGGACCTGTTCTAATTATATTACTTTAACTCCTTTGTTGCCCACTTAGTAATTGCGCTCCCACAGTTGGTAAAACTTCTGTCCTCTCTTATTCTTACAGATTTAGGAATAAAGTCCTTCCTTTCTTCCCTGCTTCTGAGATTAAATTCATGTGTCTATATGATTTTAACATGTTTGGCTTTTTTTCCCTCCATATTCTCCATCTTATCTTTGATCTCTCAAACTTGCTCTTCTTCATAACTCCCTATTCTGCTAGTGGTGTCATTCAGAGTTCAAACATTAATCCCTGTGATAAAATCGGGCACCAAATCCTATCAAGTCTTTCTTCTTAGTATCTAAACATTCATTCTTATAATATTTACAAAGCTTTTTTTTTTTTGAGACAAAGTATCATTTTGTTGCCATTGGTTGAGTGCTGTGGCATCACAGCTCATATCAACCTCAAACACTTTTGCTCACACGATCCTTTTGCCTCAGCCTCCCAAGTAGCTGGGACACCCCCCACCCCCAGTGCTCAGCTTTAGAGATGGGGGTCTTGCTCAGCTAGTTTAGAGACGGGGTCTTGCTCACGCTGGTCTTAGAACTCCTGAGGTCAGGCAATCCACCACCTCAGCCTCCCAGAGTGCTAGGATTACTGACGTGAACCACCATACCTGGCCTTTTTATCAAGCTTCTAACACATCATCATCTTCGTTTCTATAACAATTTCTTAGTCATTCTCTTCGACATGTTCTTTTCACTCAGACTTCTTCCATGTTCTCTCTCCCACAAGACTACTCACTGTGCCCTTCCTCTCAAACCATTAGTAGAGTCTCTCCATTAGTGAATAAAGTCTAATTTTATAAACATTAAAATCTAGCCTAACTTTATTTCCTGATTACTAGGAGGGAGAAATCCCAATGAGTATAACATGGATATAGGGCTTTTTTTTTTTTAATCTCAAGTATTTTTTAAAAATTGTAACTTCATTTCGAATTAATTTTATGCTTAATCAAAAAATTGCAAGAAATAATACAAAGAGTATTATTCTGTCCTTTAACTACTTTTCCCAATTGCGAATATCTTCAATAACTGTAGTATGTTTTTTGAAATCAGGAAACTAACATTGACAAAATACTATAGATCTTATTCATATTTTACCTGTTGTTCTACTAATTTTTTTTTTAATTAATTAATTTATTTATTTGGAAGGTGAATGAATGTATCAATGAACGAACACAGTCCCCTCTAGGGCAAAGAATGAATGCATCAATGAATGGACACAGTCCATTCACGGAATTGAGGCCCAGGAAATTCACATGAAACTGACCTAGGCATAGGGAATGGGGGTTCCACATTTAGTTCCAAGTGCAAAGTGAAGGAGACACGGAGGCACAGGTGACTCCTCAGCAGTTGTCCGGCCTTTTTGGCTGCCCTACTAATTTTTATTTCTAATCCAAGATTCAATCCAGGATTGTGCATTGCTTTTAGTTTTTGTCATGCCTTAGTCCCCTTAAATATGGAATTTTCATTCAGTCTTTGTCTTTCATGACCTTGTCACTTTTTTTTTTTATTTGAGACAGAGCCTCAAGCTGTCACCCTGTGTAGAGTGCCGTTGCATCACAGCTCACGGCAACCTCCAATTCCTGGGCTCAAGCGAGTCTCCTGCCTCTGCCTCCCAAGTAGCTTGGACTACAGGCGCCCACCACAACACCCGGCCATTTTTCGGTTGCAGCCGTCATTGTTGTTTGGCGGGCTGGGCTGGATTCGAATCACCAGCTTAGGTGTATGTGGCTGGCGCCTTAGCCCACTGAGCCACAGGCGCCAAGCTGAGCTTGTCACTTTGTAGAGTGCAGACCACTTATTTTATAGAATGTCTCTCAATTCTGATACTTCCTCATAATTCATTTTTGATTATGCATTTTTGGTAAGAATGCCACAGAAGTGCTATCATGCCCTTCTCTATACATCATATCAATGGGCATATGTTGTTGCTATGACTCAAGATGATGATAACTTTGCTTCATTAAGATGTTATCTGTCAGATTTGTCTTTTGGAAAGTGTTTCCTTTTTAACTAGTAAGTATCTTGTGGGGAGATTCTTTACAAATGTTCCTTTTCTTATTACACTTTCATTCATTCATTTTAACATTTGTTGATTTTTGCCAACAATAGTTATGCCTCTGGTGTTAACTAAATGCCAGTTTTGGTAGACTTTAAGAGTTAAATATTTATACATAGAAATAACATTATCTGCATATAAGATGGATGCCAAAAAACTGATTCTTAACCTTAGGTCGTGTGTTTACCTTACCGTGTGTTTGTGGTATAGATTTATTTGAAGTGCTGAATGTTCTGTATTCCCAAAATTATCAAATGTCGTGACAATGGAAGTAACACTGATGTACGGTAATAAATACCAATGTCTAATACTATTCTAATGTATGTATTTTAAAGTCTACTGTTACCAGACTTGGGCGATGGATTGATTTTGACAATGACTACAAAACTCTGTATCCAGAATTCATGGAGTCTGTCTGGTACGTTTTCTAAAAATTATAGATACAATGATACTCTGATGTATTAGTCAATGGAAAAATGCAGTGGCATGAGTTAGCCTGTTTTAAGGTTTATAATTATCTGAAATGTTTCAGAGCAGTTAGGTTTTTGAATTCAGAATAATATGGATTTGAGAAATATAAGATATGTATATAATTCTATATATACATGTATGTATACTAGCTAGTTAAACAGTAACCTATAATCAAATGTGTTGGAATTTTTGCATCATTAGGTATAATAAATAAATAATATCCAGTCTGGACAGCATAGCAAGACCCCCTCCATCCCACCATCTCTACAAAAAATAAAAACCTAGCCACATATGGTGGTCTGTGATTATATATCCTTGCTACTTAGAAGACTAAGGCAGGAGGATCATAGAGCCTGGAAGTTTGAGGCTGCAATGAGCTATGATTATGTCTGTGTATTCCAGCCTGGATGAGAGAGTGAGACCCTCTCTCTGAAAAAAAAATTGTTTATTTTGTTTTTTTTTTGGCCATTGTTTACCTGGCTCAAGCCGGGTTCAAACCCTCCCGCCTCGGGGGATGTGGCCAGCACCCTACCCACTGAGCTAAGGGCGGTGCCTAAAAAAAAAAAATTAATAAATAAATATATAAATATATAAAAATTTTACACATAAAATAAAGAATGTAAATGACCTAATGTCAGTTGAAGTCTTTCGTCAAATTAGTCTACAGAAGTGGCGTTCTTTATTTTGTTTTTTTCAGTAAGTCTAAGAGATTGTGTATTTGACTTTAATGCTGAAGTTGTATAGTGAAGTCACTATTCCATAGTAGTAAAAAATGAAATTTTAATTCTTTTTATTATCATAATATAATGGTAGCAATGCCAGTCTTGACACGTGGTTTAATTTTGACCTGCAAAAGTATGAAAATCATTACTTGCTAAACAGTTACCATCAATATAGTCGCAAAGTATCCCATATATAACTCAGCCTTGAGGAATTCCTTTTATTAAATAAAGTACAGGTGAATTACAAAGCTATTTTCTAAGATACAATTTCTTTGCATTTTATTTTTGGTACCTGTACCTGTGGCTTTTACTGTCTTCTCATGTACCACATTTTTATTAGTCACAATCTGTCCTACATTCTTGGCTTAAATCCAGACATCGTGGTGCATGCATGTAGTCCCAGCTACTTGGGAGGCTAAGGCAGGAGGATTGCTTGAGCCCAGGAGTTTGAGGTTGCTGTGAGTTACAATGCCGTGGCCCCCTACTCAGGGTGACAGAGTGAGACTAAGCCTCAAAAAAAAAAAAAAAAATGGCATGAATGTTTGCATGTGGGAAAATAGAAATTTGGTTATATAATTGTAAAACCCCTTCTCTTGTTAGGTGGGTCTTCAAACAGCTCTATAATAAAGGCCTTATTTATAGAGGCGTGAAAGTCATGCCCTTCTCCACTGCATGCAACACTCCACTTTCTAACTTCGAATCACACCAGAATTATAAGGTACGTGAAATGCTGAGACTTTATTAAGCATTGAGTTATATGCATGGAAATGAAGTGATAGTCATCTCAGTAAATATTCCCAAGTAGGTCCCAACTTGCAGTTTAGCCTGGGGCAACCGTTAGTCTGACATGTAAAAGCTATAGTATATGTAGTGACTGGTACTATTAACAGCTTTAAAATGAAGGATTCTTTCTCCATGTAGGATTTATGATGTGTTTTAATTGGATAGGTTTGCTTGTTTTAACCATATTTTCGTGGCCTTTCTTTGCTTAAGCCTATCTCCAACATACTTCCTTCTCATCATTTCTTCACAGTTACTGGTTTGGGTGATTTTTTTGCCTTATATGAGAACTCATAACATCATTATTTGTTAAAAATATTTGGAAGAAAATTTACATTTGGATAATAAATGATACATGATCTTTTTCTCTGGTGAAATAGAATTACTTACCATTGTTGCTATGATACAAATATTTTGACATGTCTAGTTTTTATTAAGTATTCTGCTTTTCTTTATGTAGACAGATAATAAACAGTAGTGAGTCTTCTGAAACATGAGCTGTATATTCTTGTGTGTATAGTCAGGTATTTTCATTTTAAGACACTTTCATTTTAACCCTTAATATGACTGGTTTTATAACTGGTTTTGTCTTATAGTATTTCCTGTAGTCTGAATTTTGCTAATTTTTCAAATTTATCTAATTTTTTTAATGAATGTTGGCTTGTTTGGAATTCTTGTTTCATTGCACATGTTAGAAAATTTTGTTACTAAAACGTATTATTTTCAAAAGCACTTTTTAATCTTTCTCATGTCATATTTGATCTTTGCAAATCCTTGTGAGATGGGTATGATGATTCCTCTTATCTAATTATCCCTCTGTGATTCTTCATTTCTGTGTATATTCTTTTCTTTCTTTTTTTTTTTTTTTTTTTTTTTTGGAGACAGGGTCTTAACTATGTTGCTCTAAGTAGAGTGCTATGGCATCACAGCTTACAGCAGCCTCCAACTCTTAGGCTTAAGCAATTCTCTTACCTCAGCCACTCAAGTAGCTGGGACTATAGGTACCCACCACAATCCCCAGCTATATTTTTGTTGTAATTGTTATTGTTGTTTAATAGGCCTAGGCTGGGTTCAAACCCACCAGCCCCAGTTTGTGTGTATATCTTATTAAAATATTTTAATAAGATGTTCATATAGAAAATAATGAACATCTGGATACCAGCACTAGCCTTTGTCAATTCTTAACATACAAAATTACACAGTTAAGTTCTCAAACTCATCCTAGAAAAAGTGCTACATACCTCATTGCTGAGTATCACTGGGGTTGAGCATTCCCCTTATGAAGGAGCGCTCCCCTTACAAAGCTATGAAACAATGCCAGTCCATTTTTCCAAGCAATTTTGGAACTCTTTCTGGAATGGCTGTCAAGCTGTCATTGTATGGGGTCTGACAATTAACCCTTTGACCGTGGAGCACTCAGAAACTAATGATGCCATTTGCACCAAATGAACATCTTGTATGAAATGCCTATAGATATTGGTCTCAGTTAAAAGGTTAAGTTTGGGAACTCATCCTAGAAAAAGTGCTATAAACCCTCATTGCTGAATATCACTATGACCACCAGATGGCAAAGGGTAGTATTTTGAAGGTGACCATAGTGATATTCAGCAGTGGGGTATAGAGCACTTTTTTGTAGAATGAGTTGACATATTTAATTGTCTAACTTTGTATTGCCATATTTGCTTACTTTTTAAAAACACTTTAGTAAGAATTTCAAGTGCAAGCAAAAGAAGACAGGATAGTGTAATTAACTCCCATAGGCTTATGAGGCATCCAGCAACCATTGACTAGCCCATTTTGCCCTATTCATGCACACCCAACTGTTCTTTCCATTCTTTGTAGGAAATTTCAGATACTAATTTATCAAGAAATAATCCAATATAGATCTTTGGTAAGGAATCTCTTTTTAAATATTACCATATTAGCATTTATTCACCCCAGAATACAGCAGCAATTATCACCCCTAAAAAAGTCATCTTTAATCACCTTTAATATCCTTAATATTCTCTGATTGTTTAATTCCTAAATGTTATCAGTGTTTACCTTTCTAATTGTTTCATCATTTCTCCTGGGATTATTTAGTGTTTTGAATCACGATCTATCCAAGTCTCACATATAGTGGCAGTTGTATTTTAGGTCTTGGTTAGACCATTTGTACTACTATAACAAAATCCCTGAGTAATTTATAAACAATAAAAAGTATGTCGCACAGTTCTGGAGGCTAGGAAGTTCAAATTCAAGGTACTGGCAGATTCAGTGTCTCGGGAGAGCTGCTTTTTGCTTCTAGTGGCACCTTCTCATTGTGTCCATACACGGCAGAAGGAAGAAGGGTAAAAAAACAAAATGTGCTTAGCTAGTTCCCTTGAACTCTTTTATAAAGATACTGATCCCACTAGTGGAATAAAGTAACTCAATCACCCCATGAAGGCCTCACCTCTTCATACTATCACTTTGGTTCTTAGGTTCCAACATAATGAATTTGGGGAAAACATACACATTCAAACCACTGCAGACCTATTTTAATCTCTAGGTCTCTTTCCATGCCTCCCAACTCCTCTCTCCACCTTTTACTTTCCCTTATCCTCTTTATGAGTCTTTACAGATCATTGATTAACTAACTGGTTTTGTCCTATAGTGTTTCCTATAGTCTGAATTTTGCTCATTATGCTCCCATAATCTAATTTAGCATATCTTTCTTGTATTGTATACAAGTTGGTGCTTAATTGTTTTTTCCTTCAGTGTGTATGTCATTAATGAATGTCAGTATTTCTTTATGGTTGTTTGGAGAAGGGTAAAATGTGTATACAACTATATGCATAAATCTCAAGTACACAATTTGATGCGTGCCAGTAAATAATAAATGCATCTACTTTTTTTTTTTTTTGAGACAGAGCCTCAAGCTGTCACCCTGGATAGTGTGCCCGGGGCATCCCAGCTCACAGCAACCTCCAAGTCCTGGGCTGAAGCGAGTCTCTTGCCTCCGCCTCCCAAGTAGCTGGGACCACAGGTGCCCGCCACAACGCCTGGCCAATTTTTGGTTGCAGCCGTCATTGTTGTTTGGCGGGCCTGAGCTGGATTTGAACCCGCCAGTTCAGGTGTACATGGCTGGTGCCTTAGCCCATTGAGCCACAGGTGCCGGGCCAATATATCAAGAATATATCAAGTATTACAAAGTAACTTGATTAGTTTTGCCTGATTTAGTCCCTTATGTAAATGGAAGAATCTTTTTTTTTTTTTTTTTTTTTAAGACAGAGTCTCACTCTGCTGCCTCAGGCTAGAGTGCTGTAGCATCACACCTCAATGCAAATCTCAAATTCCTAGGCTCAAGCAATCCTCTTGCCTCAGCCTCCTGAGCAGCTGGGACCACAGACCCCACCATAGCACCCGGCTATTTTTTTAGTAGAAACAGGATCTTGCTCTCGTTCAGGCTGGTCTCAAACTTCTGAGACTCAAGAGATCCACTTGAGCGGCTCATGCCTGTGTTAGAATTACAGGTGTGAGCTACCATGTCCAGCCCCGTGCATATTATTTGTATCTAGCTTCTCTCAGCATTATTTGTGATAGTCATCCATGTTTTATGTAGTTAGATGTTTCATTCTAATTTTTCTGTAGGTGAATATACCAAAATTTATTTATAAGTATCCATAAATAGCATTATTGTACATGATATAAAATATCACTGTACCTCTCTGCCTTACCTTTTATATTAAATATTAAGTTTGAAAGATTCACTATATCATACAGGTAGCTTTGAGTTTATATTTATCTGCTATATGATATTTTATAAAACAGACTGTAAGAGTTGTTTTGATGAACATAGCCCTTCTTTTTTTCTAATAATAACATTGCTGCTGTGAATTTATGGTATGAATGCTTGGCATCTATACTGGGATTTTCTCCTAGCCAATTATTTTTTACATGTTAGGCCTCCATAATAGGGACCTCCCAGAACTTTCAAAGATTATGCTTTTCTATAAATAAATAAATACATTCTCATGGGAATAGAGTCAAGCTGTTATAAACAAATTGAGTTATAGGAGAAAGCCTTTCCAGCTGCTCCAAAAGATAAACATGGTGATCAAGTTGGGATATACAAAAACAGATTTGTCAATTTGTGTATTTATTTTTTTAGGGACAGGGTCTCGTTCTGTCACTCGGGCTGGAATGGAGTAGTGCCATCTTTCCTTTTTCTTTTTTTTCTTTTAAGAAATAAGGTACTATGTTGACTAGGCTGGTTTTGAACTGCTGGGCCTCAGGTGATCCTTCTCCCGTGGCCTACTAAAGTGCTAGGATTACAGGCATGAGCCACCATGCCAGTCAAGTTATTTATTTATTTATTTACTTATTTTATTTTTTTTGGCCAGGGCTGGGTTTGAACCAACCACCGCTTGTATATGGGGCTGGCGCCCTACTCACTTGAGCCACAGGCGTCACTAAATTATTTATTTTTGATGTGACTGAATTTTTATTAAGAGTCTGGTTGATCTGGTTGATCTTCATTAATTGTGAAGTTACATGTGACAATATGTTCATTGTGGGAAATGTAGAAAGCACAGAAGATAAAAAATGTTTTATTGTAGGTTTCCCATTACTTTTTTTTTTTAAGAAATTTATGCTTTTTATTATTATTATTTTTTGCAGTTTTTGGCCAGGGCTGGGTTTGAACCCACCACTTCCGGCATATGGGGCCGGCACCCTACCCCTTTGAGTCACAGGCACCACCCTAGTTTTTTGTTTTTGAGACAGGGTATGGCTCTGTCAATCCAGCTAGAGTATGTTCGTGTTATTAGAGCTCATTGCAACTTCAAATTTGTGGACTTAAGTGATCTTTCTGAATACCTGGGACTGCAGACACATGTCACTACACCTAATTAATTTTTCTATTTTTTGTAGATATGGGGTCTCAATCCTTCCAGTTTGTCTACCCAGAGGGCTAGGATTATAGGCTTGTGCCACTGTGCCTGGCTTCCTTTATGGTTTTTTGTTATTGTTGTTATATTCATCATACTGTGTATACTAAAAGCAATCATTTTTATATGTTAGTATTTATTACCTGTTCAATAGTCAGTTTCCTTAAATATTTGGTTTGACAGTAGGTATCTCTGACATTTAACTTTTTTTTTTCTTTATTTTGAGACAGAGTCTCAAGCTGTTGCCCTTAGTAGAGTGCTGTGGTGTCACAGCTCACAGCAACCTCAAACTCTTGGGCTTAAGCGATTCTCTTGCCTC